>PVIY010055601.1:0-13655 GCA_004026745.1 Myrmecophaga tridactyla | reverse complement strand
CCGTGACCCATCAGGCACTGGCACCCTGACCCCACAAGCCAGGTGACCTGGGGCTGTCCCTGCCCTCTTTGGGCTTCCAGCCACCAGAGAAGTGAGCTCAGCTTGAGGTCACTTTCTGCTGCCTGGGCCCAGAGCAGCCTGGGACCTCGAGGGCCCACCCTGGGCAGGAGGGACCCACCGGCCATGCACCCACGGACTAAATGGGCTTCAGTGCCCCCATCCCCTGGGGGCTTCTGCTCCCTGGCTCATCTCATTGCTCACATCCTAATAAAATATTTATTGGCAACAAAGAGAGGGGAAAAGAGAGAGAAAAACAAAGTGGGAGAGACAGCGCCCTCCCGAGAGCCAGATGGGCCTGACACTTTGAGGAGCCGGGCAGCTCAGCGTCCCTCTTGTCCCCTGAGTCTTGCTCTCCATGTCCCAGGGCCTGAGAAGCTTGTTGCTCCCTGTCCCGGGGCGGCTGAGAAACCAACGAGCCGGTTCCTTCCTGGCTGTGGTGGGGGTAAGGCTCCGAGCTGGGCACTGGGGGGAGACAGATGACTAGGGGTCCCTCCCTCAGGAGTGGACAGGTGGGTGGGGGAGCGGCCGGGCCTGGAAGAGGCCCCTGCTGAGCCCCGGGCCTTGGAGGGGTAGCAGGGGGGGACTCAGAGGCTGGGAGTCAGCTGTGGGCTGCCGGGAGCTGAGGGCCGCAGGGCTGACATGGTTGGGGGCGGGACTGCTTCTCAGGGGACATTCCTGCATCCTAAAGCCCCCCTCCTCTCTCACAGGCACCCAAGGTGGTGGGAGCATGTGGGGGACGTGGCTCTGTGTTTGCTCTTCCCCGCCCCACCCCCCCACCCCCCAGCTTGCTGGTGCTTGGAGGAGTAGGTTGGCACCTTTGGAATGGGTCTGTGTTTGGGGGCCACCTCCTTGCTCAGCCCCGGTCATTGCCCCTGCCCTGACCCTGCCCTGACACCTGCCCTGACACTTGCCCTGACACCTGCCCTGACACCTGCCCTCCTGCCCGGTGCTGCTGCTTGATAATTGGTGTCAGACACAGACTCAGGTAGTTTCTATCTGTGCCAGTGTCATGCAGCTTCTTTCCTACTTAATATCAAAGAAATTAAACCTGGCTGCACCACCACTACCCTGGGGGTGCAACCAGCTCCAGGAACAGGCCCTGAGCCCGGCGGCTGCCCTCTTAGTTCTACGAGTGAGCACGGTGCAAACTGCTTTGGCCTTAGCTCCCTAACCTCCTACGGTCTGGCAGACTGGGGGCACAGGGAACCCACCCCTGGGTACATCCCTGCTTTGTTGCCAGAGTTCCCAGAAACCAGAATGATCCTTGAGGACGCAAAGGAGAGGGAGTGCAGTGACACATCCCCTGAGACTCGGGAGAGAAAATGAAGAGGCCCCTGATGGGCCATGGAGAAAGCAGTTTCTGTGATCCTGGCCTTTGGGGAGACTCTGGCTTCCTTGCCAGCTGGAAGGAAACAACCCAGACACCCATGAATCACAGCCCGAACATCTCCTGCATACGGATCAGGGAATCGCAGAAGGGGGTGGGGCGCGGGGGCCGTGGCCCAGGACCCTTCCCGCTTTTGGCCCAGCCGAGGGGGGAAGGGGCCCCCTGGCTCCAGGGCCGCTGTGGATGGAATGCAATCTGGGAAGCCATGAGCTCAGGCCCGTGGCTGCCCACTGGTGTCTGATTCCAGGAAAGTAGATTTAGTGGAATTAAAAAGCCAAGAGAGCGTGATGGAATGAGGGGAGGCAGGCAGCGAGGAGAGGAAGCTGCGGCGAAAGGCAGAGAGCCGGGGCTGCAGGAGAGGGCATGCTGGCAGGAGGGCAGCTTCCAGGGGTGCTGTTCCCACAGGCGGGCAAAGGAGGGGCCGGGCTAGAGAGAGAGCAAGACGGGGGGTGGGGGCGCTGCGGCTGGTTGGCATGAAAACTGCAAGGAGAAAAGCCCAAAGCAGACCCAAGAGCGTGGGAGGACCAGAGAGGAGGTGGCAAGGGCTGTGGGCTGCTCAGCAGCCAGAGTTTGACCTTGGGGACGCAGGGACAGGTCTGACACCACCAGAACTCTGCACCCAAGGTGGACTCCCCACTCTGTAGCTGGGCATGGGGGGTTGGTGCAGAGAAACCCGGTGATCAATTGCGCACTGCCTTTGGTTTTGTTCTTATTAACAAAATGCCCAGGGGAGCCTGTGTGAGCACGCCCACCTCCCTCTGAAGGAGACGGGCCTGTGCAGTTAGAAGCCAGGGGTTCCCTCTTGGCCTGGAAGGAGACAGAGCCGGGAGACGCGGCCCAGGCCAGGGCCCGGTAGTGGGTCTGCGGACCAGCGCCTGCTCGGAGAGCCTCAGGCGACGTGCGCTACTGGGCTTGCGGAACCACAAGCAATTATTTCTGGGAACTGCGAGGGAACAGAGAGGGCTGGAGCCTGGGGACTGGGTGCAGCCGGTGGCTGGGGATATCCGGGCCCAGCCTCGGCTTCCACCCCAGGCGGCCCTGGCCCGCGGACGCCTACGAGGCCACGGTGCCGGGACCGGACGGCGGCTGCTCTGCTTTCTCTGAATGCACGCCCGTGGGGTGTGTGGCTCCTCCTGTGCCTGGGGTCCCCGCCCCTTCAGGCACCCCATCTCAGAGAGAACCCCAAACCACCGAGGCCTAGGGCCTTGCTGACTTGCACGATAGTGGGTGCAGCCAGTGGGACCCAGGGAAGGAGAGTGATTCCTGGGTAACGGCAGTGGGAGGAAGTTGGGGTGACCCACGGGAATGGGTCCCACAAAGAGCAGCTGCAGCTCAGAGGACATGCTTTCGGAAAGGACCCAGGTCCAGCCTGACGATGGATCCCACAGAGCTCCCAGTTCCCACAGGGCCTTTCCCGCACGCAGCGGCAGCATCGGCCACAGGATCAGTGAGGCAAGAGAACTGGGCGGTGTGCCACCCAGCAGCAGGAGGCTGGGGTGGGGGGCTCGCACCCACCCACACCCCTCTCAGTGAGCACCAAGACTGTGCACCGACACCCTGGCCCAGCCACCTGGCAGACCAGCTTCCCTGCCCGGGAATGCCTGTGGGCAGCTCCCAGGCCACTACCTTCCCCATCCTGCTGCCTGGCAGACTTCACCCATCAATTTGGAGCTCCTCCTGCTGAGCTGGAGGCCCCTCCTCTAGGAACAACCGTGCCAATCCATCCCCACCGCGGTGGGTGCACGCCAGAAGCCTGTCTTCCAACCAACCCACGAGAGCAGACGAGTCTGTGGCTGGTGCTCAGCCTGCCTGCCTACCCTCACCGAAAGGAAACCCGGGCACCCTGCGAGCTCGAAGCCCCCCGCCACGGGCTCGCCGCCCCGTCCTGCCCCCGCAAGTCTGGGATCGGCTGCCCGGCCGACGCCCGCCAGGAACGCGCGCAGAACCCCCGGGCCGGAGCCAGGCCCCGCGCGGAGACCCTCTCCCCGCAGCTCCCTCTGCAGACCCTTCCCCAGCACGGTTACGGCAGGAGAATCCAGTCCCAGCACCTACCTGAAGGAGCCAGTAGCACCTCCGGTGGAAGGTGGGGATGATGGAGGAATGGACATAGCAGCCGTACAAGCACTAGGGAGAGAGGAAAAACGAGAATTCAGTTGGAAAGAGGGAAGGAAGGAAGGAAGGAAGACGGCGCAGCAGAGAAGGAGCAAGAAAGGGCCACAGACACTGCCGCAAGACCCGTGTGGCCGAGGGACCCTCTGTGTCTGGCTCCAGGACCGAGACGGAGGCTCAGGGATGTTGGGGGGCACCAGGGGCGGGGGGCAGACGCCGATGCCCAGCTGGGCTCCACAACCCTTCTTGGGCCATTGAGGCATCTGAGCACCCGGCGAAAGCCAGGGACCAGGAAAATGCACAGACGTATAAATTGTGCTGATAGCTTTAGGGCCTTGAAGTTGCTCCGAAGTTAATTGAGGGAGTGTAGGAGAAGCCCAGTGAAGGACTGTGAGCTGACGAAATTGATTAAAATATATTCGAACACATCCAGAGCTACCCTGGCAAAGGAAGTCCACACCAGGCAAGGAAGTTCCTGGCCGATGGGCCCGCCGATGCCGTTGGGGATGTGGGTGACACTCATAGGATTTACCTCCTGAGTCTTTTGCACATCCCCATTAAAAAAAAATACAGTTTGTTTATTCGTGTGTGTGTGTGTGTTAATTAAGATAAATGCATTTTTTTTTGCAGGTGAATTTGATCTTGAGAAACAGATCAAATTAGGCAGTCAAATTAGGGAATAAGGTGGGAATTCAAACTTGGGAATGGCATGTGGGGCAGACTGTGAGGCAGGGCCGTTCTTATGTGGCCCGTCACTGAGACCCAGACCCACGGAGCTGGGGGGTGGGGTGGCGCAGGGCCAGCTGGCTCGCAGGGAATCTCTGGGCGCCATGGGCACTGCGGGATGGGCTTGCTGGCAGAGATTGGGGTAAAGAGGTCTAATGAGAAGAACGCTCATCAGGCCCCTCTCACAACAGAACTCGGGGAACCCGAGCACAAGGTAGGGGCCCCCAAAGGCAGAGCATCAATATGGAGGGGAAAGTCTCGAGGTGAAAAATGACCAAGACACAGATCAAAGCCGAGGTCAGAGTCTTTCCTTTTTTGAGGCCTCAACTTCCAAATTGGAGGGACCGCCCTCCAATCCCCTTCAGAGTTCCCCAGGTGTCCCAAAGCACAAGTTCTAGAAGGAGTGGGGCAGAGAGCGGAGGCACAGCCAACTAAGTATCGCAGGACACAAGTTTGAAAGGCCTTCACGTTCACCCATCATCCCTTATTTTAGTTTCCCTGTGGTCCCCAACCACTCCCCGCCCACCCCCCAACACTCAAGAGAGAAATGACCAACAGCTCTGGATTTAAACTTTTCTTTAGCTGTTATTTAAACCCCCCCCAAAACCAACTGCAACTTGGATAGACTAGGGGTCCGTTTGAACCCTGTCTGTCTGATTAGCAGGGTTGAAAGAGAAATCATTTTGGATCGTGGGATTCTGACTGCAAGAAAATCAGATTTCCAATATGTTAGAACTTCTACAGATTGCTGTCAGCTGGGATTTAAGCCCTGTACAAACCAAACAAACAAAGCGGAAATTAATTTAAACGATTCCCTTGCAATTCTTGCCTGCGAAATGTATTTATTATTAAGAAGGCAATATTCTTTCCTGACTTTTTCGGTTTTCAATACACTGTGTTTTTTGATAACTCACTCCTTCTTGCCAGAGAACCTCAGGTTTGGACATTTTCTTTAAATGTTGGGTTGCGATGAATGAGCAACCCACCTGCAACTTTAATCAGCTCTTTTCCATTGCAATTTGCATGTTCTCATTGGCAATTTCATTACTTTTACTCATGCAATGAGCCAAATATAGGGAGACATAAATTGTTGAGAGAAGAAGTTTCTCACATCCCTTTGAAATAAAAGGCTTTGCATCTGCTCCTTCTCGCTGTTTATATTAAATCTTTACAGCGTTTGCAATGACCTCCTCCTTTCACCTGTGTCTCTCTCCTCCCTCTGCTCCTTCGTGGACTTGGAAAGAACATGGCTGGATTTCAACACTATTTCCCCTTCAATCCATTGCCTGTCTATCTGGGTGCAGCATCACCAAACCACAAGCCTAGGGGCCGAGGAGAATATGCGAACCCCCTGCTGGGTGTCCATTTGGCAGGAGGACCCCGAGGGAAGACAGCCTGGAGCCTCCTCTCCCTTGAAGCCCTCTCTTACTGGTGACCTCGCCTACCGGAACCGCCCAGAACCACCCGACAGGCAAAATGAAGTTATGAAGGAAAAATCACAGTTTCTATATCAGGGCTCATGCATTTTCATCAGAGAAGCCCTCAGGGCTTGCTCAGAACCTACTGACTCTATTTTTAGATATTACTCTAATCCCCAGGGTTCGCTGGTGTCTCTGGTCTCATCAGATGAGAAGAGTGATTTGGGGGAGGGGAGAGGAGGTTAGGGATGGAGAGATGGGTCCAGGACAAAAGTTCTGTCAAATGGCATTGAGGGAGGCCAACAAAGAGCTATGCAGAGTCCCAGGGACTCAAAAAGCCAGGGGCGTTTCACCCTCTTCTGTGTTGACTTAACACATGGGTTGTCCTGATGGTTTCTTTACAGATTTACAGGTTGGGAACCTCTGGACGCCAGGGAGCCTGAGACTTTTTTGAGTGGAGCTGGTCAGCAGTTTTCCACCCTGGCAGCTCCAGGATGCAGGTCTCTGCAGCCCAGGAAGGGGCTTGCGGACTGTACATAGTTAAATTTGCTAGTGACACCATGATGGCTAAAGCATTTCCAAAACATACTAGAGAACTTTCTTGAAAATGGGCTCTAAACTTTGTATGTAAAGGGCTTAGCTCCCATTTCAAGGAAACTTGATTTGCGCTGAGCAGTTCGCTGTCATTGTGGGGAAAGAGGCTCACAGGGGCCCACTGTGAGCTGGAGCCACCAAGAAGGGGTTTACGGAGAGGTGGAGCCTGCTGGAGGGGAGGCTGGGCTCGGACGTCAGTTCTGCTGCTGACCACTAGGAGGGTCCGTGCCCGTAATGTGGGTGTCACCCCAATACGTTCTCAGGGTGACATGTAAATGAGAGGCGAGGCGTGTGGCTGAGCAGGCTGGTTCCAGGGCATGGTCCCAGGGGCTGGTACTGTTAGGGGAGCAGCCAGTCTGGTGGGTGGGCGGGGGGCCTCAGCGCAGGCCTTGAGCCCCTGTGGAGGATGGTCAAGGGAAGAGCTGGGGAAGGAGAGCGTTTCCAGCAGCAGGAAAAGCCTGGGGGACGGGGATGGTGGTGAGTCTGAGCAGGCTGGGTTGGAGGGAGCGTAAGGACCTCTGGAATGGATAAATTGCAACAAGGGAAAGTGGTGAGAGACAATGCAGGGGAGACCACGCAGAGCCCTGTTTGTTGTACTCCTTGGGGTGGTGAGAGCAAAGGGTTGACACGGTCAGCTCTGCATTTGGAAAGCTCACTCCGCGGGCAGGAGGAGGGGCAGGCTGGAGGCACCGAGGCCAGAGGCAGCCTGGAGTGTTCTGGGTGGGTGGCATGGGGGAGGCGTGTTGGGGTCGGGTGGTAGCAGGAGGGAGCGGTGAGGGCGGAGAGAAACAGACATATTTGCCAGGAGCAAGAATGAGGCCCGCTTTCCCATGTGGGCGCAACACGGTCCCAATGGATGGGAACTTGTCGGAATTCTACCCGGTAAGGGCCTGGGACCAGGTGGCCCCGTCTCTGGGGGCTGGTGCAGGGATGTTTGCAGGGGACCCTCCTAAAAGAGGATTATGGATAGAGATTTGCTGGTAAAGCCAGGAGGAGATACCGACATCGGAGTTCTACCCCGTAAGTTAGTAAGACGTCGGCGCAGAGCTGTGGTGCTGGGTCTGGGCACAGAGAAGGTGTTGGAGGTCAAGGGCAAGGTCACGGCAGCCCGGAGTGGGTGCAGCCGTCAGGCTGACTTCCCTAGTGCAGGCTGACCTATGAGCGCTTCCCAGCGCCTGGCCTTCCCGCCTAACTTGCCACCCCTCTCCCCTTTGGCTCACTGCTCAGCCCCAAACCACCTACCTGGCCCTGGCCCATCTCAGGCTCCCCAAGAGTTTCCTTCCGTGACCACCCCTCTTTTGCACCAGTTTTCAGGCCATATGACAATGTCATTACCAAGCCAGTTGGGGATTAATTGCACAATATTTCACGAGGCAGTGTATCAAATCCCTTCCCTTTACCCACTAATCAAAAAAGCAATCAAGTTAGTCTGTAGTGATTTGTGTTGTACAAACTCCTGGCGCTTTTTGATCGGGCTCTGGGTGTCCTCTGGGGTTCCCCAGGTTGAGCTTTTCATGTGGGGGGTATAATGAGGTCGGAGGGTGAGTCAGGTCCCCCAGCTGGTGGATAAAGCTGTGTGTGCATGTATGTGTGTGTGGGCAGGTGTGTGTGCGTGTGCGCATGTGTGCATGGGGGTGTGTGCCCAGGAACGCTTGCCCTGCAATCCCTCTTTTACATGTGTGCACAAAGAAAAGAAAGAGACAGCAGCTAGATATTTATAGGAAACTCAGGAGAACCTCACCCTTCAGATGAAAGCAACCTTCAACTTCGTTACATTTGGGGAATTAAGGCCTGACAGCTTTCCTCAACATGACAATTGCACCAGAAAGAATTATTTTTCTAAATACTCAGAATTGCTTTTTATGACACTGTGGTTTTTTAAGTAAAAAGGAAAGATAAAATTATAGGGGAAGCCAACAGCAAAGGAGAGCTCCCTGCAGTCCTAAGTAAAAGCTTTACACAAAGAAACATGACTTTCTAGAGGAAGTTATCAGCCACGAACATCCTCCGACAGAAAGCTGGGTACCATCAGAGCTGCTCCACGGTGCAGCTGGTGGGAAGGGGCCCGTGTGCCAAAGGTCCATCAGGGCTCGACACCTGATGGTCTCGGTGGCCAAAGAAGGAAGCACCTCATGTGGCAAGTGACACTTCGCTGGTTGGGATGCTGGAGTACAGTGCTGTACTTCCCTGGGCCAGTTTGGAACTATTATGTACCCCAGAAAAGCCGTGTTTTAATCCTGATCCAATCTTGTGGGGCCAGACTTATTGTTTAGGGTGGGAAACTTTGATTGGATTGTTTCCATGGAGATGCGACACACCCACAGATTAGATGAAGAGATGATTCCACTCATTCAAAGTGGGTCTTGATTAGTTTACTAGAGTTCTTTAAAAGGGGAAACCTTTTGGAGAAACCTCAGCTGCAGATACTTGGAGAACAGCTGTTTCAGAGCTGACGGTGCCTTGGATGTTTGGAGACGCATGGAGTACCAACACAGAGAGCAGAGGCTTAGACACAGGCAGAGCCCAGCAGATATCGCCATGAGCCTTCCCCTGAGATGCTAAGCAAGCCAGAACCCAGGTTGTGTCCTGGGGGAGCTAAGTGAAGGCCCATAGATGCTTACAGAGGAAACCACTGGAACCAGAAGCTGGAACGACTGGAACCAGGAACAAGACCAGTAGATGCCAGCCATGTGCCTTCCCATGTGACAGACATCAGCCTTTCTCTGGAGTTAAGATCTTTCTCTGGATGCCACAGTTTGGACATCTCTATGGCCTTAGAAATGTAAACCTGTAACTTATTAAATTCCCTTTTTAAAAGCCATTCCATTTCTGGTATATTGCATTCTGGCAGTGTTAGCAAACCAAAACATTCCCCTCACTGCCCGGCTCTCAATCAGCCCATCTTACATGGCTGATTCTCTCACACATGCGCGCACACACACACCCACACACACAATCCAGCTCGTTCCTTCCACTCCAGCCTCTCTCAAAGGGACCCAGCAACCTGTTAAAGGCAATCTGAGCTGGGCATGAATTAGGGAATGGAGCCCTGTGAGCAGGGCAGATTCCAGACGATTCTGTAGCTGGGTTGCAAGCTTAGCCTTGCTAACATCTTCCTGGCTCCCAATTCTGCCCCAGACACTGATTAACTTATGGCTCCCAGGCAGGCCGGTGCCCGCATGCCCATGCTTTCCCCCAGCCTGCACCGTTCCCAGGATGTACTCCTCTTCCTCTGCCTTTGCCAAGCCCACCCAGCCCCAGACCATCTAGGGTCCCACCTCCTTCAGGAACTTCTCCTGACCCAGCCCAGCCAAAGGAGTCCTTGGGAGTGACCCTCAGAGCCAGGTCTCTCCAGACAAACATGAGGGTGTGCCTTTTGCCTAGGGGGTGTCATAGATGTCCTCATTGTCACTTGACTTCTCATGCCTGAAATCCTGCCTCGCCTATTACCAGGGAAGGCGGACTTTCTGTAAAGGGCCAGAGAGTAACTATTTTAGGACTTGTGAGTCAACCACTCAATTCTGCTGTTGTAGTGCAAAAACAGTCATAGACAGTATGTAAACAGATGCGTGTAGCTGTACCCCAGCAAAATTTCGTTTATGGACACTGACATTTGAATTCCATACAATTTTCACATATCATGGATATTACTTTTCTTTGGAATTTTTTCAACCATTTCACAATATAAAGACCATTCTCAGCTCACAGACTGCACAAAAGTAGCTGGTGGTCTGGCTTTGGCCCATGGGCCCTAGCTTGCTAACCCTTTCCTATCAGGTCAGGCAAGGTGTGAATTATACAATCCCCCTTTGCATCCCCTGTGGTGCCTCTGCCGTAGCATGAGTTTGGTGGATTTCCACCTGACGCATGTGCACAGGCAGGGGCAAGGGAAGGGTTGCAAGCATTTGGCAGAATGCAATGGAAGGTAACAGAACGGACGCTTAACAGGTGCAGGGTGCTAAGCCTGACGGGCTCCTCAGCACTAGCAGGCACTCAATAAAACCACGGCTTCCTCTGCCCTCAAAGGACCTTCATTTTATTAATTAAGTAGAATTAAATGAGACAAGACGCAGGAAGCTGACAGCAGCCAACATGGCATCGGGCATCTGGGTGGTCCTTTGCCTTTTCTCTTGGACAATCGGAATACCCCCAGAGCCTTCACTTCCTACAGAGGTGCTTCTCTGGGGAAGACCCTTTCTTTCCATTTCTTGGGGCCCACCACACGGGAGGCAGCACACCTCTAAGAGCCAATGCCTTACTGTTGATTTCTCCCCACCCCGGGAAAATGCCTGCCCAGCATCCTCCTCCTTGGAATGTTGGAAAATAGCCCCCTCTCATGGCTCACCTGCCCTCTCCAGATCTGCGTTGTCCAATATGGTAGCCACCAGCCACACGTGGCTATCACTCAATTCAAACAGAGATGAAGTACAATGAAATACAATAAAAAATTCAGCTCCTCAGTTCCACCAGCCACATTCTCAGTGTTCAGTAGACACACGTAATCAGTGGTTGCCATACCGGACAGCTCAGAACATCCCATCATTACAGAAAGTTCTATAGGACACTGTTGCTTACAGAGCAAGAGTGGGCATCCAGTTCAGAGATGAGTGGCCAAGACTGTTGGAGCTTGAGACTCCAGGGGCTAAAGTTTGGAGTAGCCAGGGTTAGAGGGATCCAGGGTTTGGGGACAGGGGTGGGGAGGGGACTTCTAGCAATTGGGGAGGCACCACTTCTGGGAGTTGTACTGTTTGAAGGTTGACACCTGGTCAGCTCAAATCAATCAGTGTCTCCTAAAGCCATCTGCCCCCCTCCCATGACTTACGACAGATAAAGCCCTCCAATTTCTCTTTCCTTTTCCTCCCTTGAGCCTTCTCTAATGCAGGGATGATACCTGCAGTGCTCTGAGATAAGGCTGTTTACCAGCAAATCTCTATCTATAATCCTCTTTTAGGAGGGTCCCCTGCAAACATCTCTGCACCAGCCCCCAGCGACGGGGCCACCTGGTCTCGGGGCCTCTACTGGGACTCGGCCTTCTCCCTCTGCAGAGGTGAATGTCTTCACAAAGGCAATCAGAGTGAAGAAAAATTTTCAGATGTCTGGTTTATCTCACACGCTTGTATCTGCCACACAAATGACAAAGATTAATAGTTTTAAAAACATGTCACAGGTATAAAGGTGATGGAAGAAGAAGCGATAATGAAAGGGCAAGGAAAAGCCCTATTACGTAGAAGATAATGTCGGTGAAGGCCCTGGAGCCATGAGGGGGGCCGGGGGACAGTCACTCTGAATAGCTCTGGGCAGGGGCTGGGGAGAGGCAGTCCTGGGCTCAGTGGGAGTGCAGCCCTGTCCCCCGAAGAAGGGGCACCCAGGCTGGGCTGGCCTCACCTCAGAGGTATAGATTTCAGGTTAACAAGTTTTCACTATTGTCTGCTCTGTGCCCACTCTATATTAGGGGACAGTGCAAGGAGGTGACCAAGCCCTGAGACCTGCCCTCAAGGAACCCCCAGCCTCATGGGAGAGAGAGAGACAAGCAAGCAAATAAAACCAACCCCAAACAGCCCTGAGGCTGAGCACAAAGAGCCCAGAGGAGGGGAGAGTCCAGGTTTTCATGTTGGAGGTCAAGAAAGTTGCCTATGACAAAATGACACTTTCAGCAGAGACAAAAAGAATGGGCAGGAGTTCACTAGGAGGGTTACAGGTGGACGAGCTCTGGTCAGGGAGACAAAAAGTGTCTTTTAAACAGAGGGATCGGCTTGGGCCAGGATGCAAAGCCCCTTCCCAGCGTTTCCATCTGCTGCCTCTGAGTCCCCCTGCAGGATGACGCGGGGGGCCGCGTCCGTGGTTCCAGATGGCTCCACAGAGTCCCCCGTGGGATGCGTGGAGGGCGTTTGGCAGATGGCCTTGCATTTGAAGCTGAGGCCCGGTGATTTTTATGGTTCTGTCCTTCTCCACCGCTCCAGCCTTTCCACCCTGAAGAAGCGATTTCCCAGAAGGCCTTTGAAGGAGCTCCCAGCACTGCGGTGGCAGGACTGGAACTTCAGATCTGACCTCACTGGCTTTCTTTTTCCCTCTCCATCCTCACTCTCCATCTCTGTTTTCTCATTTTTGAATGTCTGTCTTATGCTTTCAATGCTTTCACCTATTCTGGTACTATAGGACTTTCTGGACAGGCAGTGGGCCAGAAGGCCATCCTTCTAGCTGCGACGTCTCTCTCCTCCAGGCTTGGGGGAAATCCTAGGGAGGGACGCTCAGTGGGGTGGGAAGACACCCGAGTGGTTCTTGCAGCCTGGTGGAGCCAAATGAGGTCAGAAGGACCAAAGGCTACCAAGACCAGAGGTGCAGAGCCCACGGGGTGGGGTGAAACCCTTCCTGCTGGAGTTCTGATAGCCAGGAAGAGAGAGAAGCCCTCTAGCACCTTACAGATCTCCCCAGAACAACGGCAGCTGTGGCAAGGCACAACGTCCATGCAGCAGCGTGGCCCGAGCACCCTGAGAGTTGCGATACATCCTGAAGGCACTGGGAAGGTCTCATGTGGGGGCGAGGGCAGGGTGACGTGGAGCTTGTCTTGTCTCTCAGACTCTAGCTGCATGCCAGATCCATCGGCAAGGCTGAGGCCTACAGAAGTTAATAGATTTGTCCAAGGTCACATGGCGAGGAAGAGCAGGGAAGGATTCAGACCCAGCCTCGTGGGACCCCGAAGCCCTCGCTGCCCCCTCCCCGGCGTGCCCATGGGGGAAAGTCAGGCCTTCCACAGACCCTGCCTTCTTCAAAGACAAAGGGGTGAAATCCCTGGACTGTCCCCATGACTGTCCTAGCCAAAGGATTTGGTTAGCATTAATCTAAGATTAGACCAAATGATTCAATTCGCATGCTGCCTGCAAAAGCACTGGGCCTCAGAACTTGTTAAATAGTGAATTGCTTTGAAATTAGTTTGAGCTAAATGGATTGCAATCTGATTCGGCCCCCAGGGTTGGGTGACTGCAGAGATTTGGAATATTAGATCGTCACTGACCAGGGTTCCTGCCTCCCTCTCTCCTCAGACAATCTGGAGCCGCTTCTCCCAAAGCAGCCTGAGGCCTTGCCAACCCAGGGCTCCGAGGCCAGGCGGGCCAGGAGGCTGGTCTGTCCCCCCCCAGTCCCACATACCCTTGGGGTCCACAGGCCCAGGTTTCCTCAGGGGCACCAGAGCCTCCCCGGGGAACAATCCCTGAACACAGCAGGGCCAGGCAGGCTCCCCAAGATTCCTTCCCCAGGGTCCAGGGGAACTCTTCCACCTGGGAGAATGGCCACCCCTCGGCCTGGCACAGGATGGCACTGCCCCTCCATTCAGCTAAATCAGCCTTCCGGCCAATTAGCTGTGC
>PVIY010055600.1:0-13673 GCA_004026745.1 Myrmecophaga tridactyla | reverse complement strand
TCAATTTTCCCTGAGGGTGAGACCCAGAAGGTTGAAAGATTTTCCTGTGAAGTCTCTGGACTCTGTTTTTCTTATCCTGCCCAGTATGTGGCCCTTGTCTGCCTGCAGGTCCCACCAGCATAAGATGATGTGGTACCTTTAACTTCAGCAGACTCTCCCTGCTGGGGGTGTGGTGGAGACAGAGGAGCAGTTACAGACTGATTTTAATGGCTTCAAATTACCAAGCCCTGGTGTCTGGATTCCTTAAGGGAGGGATTCCACCTGAGTTGGGCTTCACCCCTCCCCTGGGGAAAGCACAGACTCCAGACAAGCTCTCAAACACTTGTTTCTGCCTAGGGGCACTTGCAGCTTGAGAAGTCCTGCTGCTGCATCAAAAGGCAGTCAAGCCTTTGTAGAAACACAGCCACAAAAAGCTCTGTTTCCTTTTTTTTTCTTTTTCCATCAGCCCTGCCCCCTTGGCGCTGGGGCAAAAATAAGCAAACTCCACTTTGAACAGGATTACCTGAGCTGGAGGCCTATTTTTTGTTGTCAGAATTTGTTAATTAATTCCATAATTGGTGTTTGGTTGCACTCAGCCCCTGCTGCTGGTAAAGTCCCTTTCCCTTCCCTTCTGGGAAGCAACCTGTGGGAGAGGGGCACCTGCCACCACAGTTTGGGGAACTCACGGTTCTGGGGGGGTGGATCACAGCTCGTCCACCTGGTCCAGATTGTGGTACGCTGTGTGTCCGGTCACTGATGTGGCCCCAGGAGCTGTTCTGTACTGTTCCTGGTGTTCTGGAGGACGAACTAAATCGTGCACCTTGCTAAGCCGCCATCTTCGCCCCTCCCACTGAGGTGCTTTCTCCAGTAGCCTCTTGACTCTATTTGAACTCTCTTAGCCAGTAATACCTTATTTTGTTACGTTTCTTTTCCCCTTTTGGCCAGTAAAGGTTTGTCAGTTCCTTGGTGGCAGCTCATCTTAGGACTCATGTACCACATTGCCAGGGAGACTTTCGCCCCGGATATCATGTCCCACATAGGGGGGAAGGTAATGATTTTACTTGCAGTGTTGGGCTTAGAGAGGCCACATCTGAGTAACAAAAGAGGTCCTCTGAAAGTGACTCTTGGGCATATAGGTAGGTAGGCTTAGCTTCTCCTCTACAGAAATAAACTTCACAAGAGCAAGTCTCAAGATCTAGGGTTTGGCCTATTGACTTAGGAGTTCCTAATGTTCGAGACAGTATCAGGGTTTTTGCCAGTGGTGAAGTTTTACAGTTCCATATTTGTTCTCCTGTCCCTCAGAGGACTTTGCCAATAATTTTTAAGTATCTGCCCAACATATTAAACCTAGTTTAATTTCTTTGATCTAACAGCCTTGGACAGCTTCATTTAATAGAAAATGATTTTGTTTTGGTTAGTGAAATTTATGTCAATAAAGAAATGTTAAATAAGCACCTATTAAGTG
This sequence comes from Myrmecophaga tridactyla, assembly GCA_004026745.1. Lineage (NCBI taxonomy): Eukaryota > Metazoa > Chordata > Mammalia > Pilosa > Myrmecophagidae > Myrmecophaga > Myrmecophaga tridactyla. Next base: position 12,229 of record PVIY010055600.1, on the reverse strand, counting down.
CTAGTTATATTACTTAATTATGAAGGTACTGTCATTAACAAGTCCAACAAGCTTCCTATCCTTTACTGAGTGCACATCAGAAGCCTTAAGTAGAAACTTAAAAGGAGCATCAAATTCTAGGGAAATGGTAAAAAAATGTGGAGAATAAAGAATAATCTTTCCAGTTTTCATTCACTCCATCTTTAATTTCTAAGAGGATGAAGATACTCATATTTTGTGTTATATTTCTCCACATGTACTGATATTGTGGATTTATAGAATAAATCAATGTTCAAATTATGTATGACTTTACAATGGTTCTAAAAGGGAACATTTGCTATTTATAAGCAGCTTTGGGGAAAATTATGGGATAGCACTCTTTTCTTTTAAAGATTTTCCACTTTTAAGTTCAACTTCAGATCAGACAAGTATGATTTGTGTTATTCTTAAGACACTTTTAGATTTGAAGTAACCACTATTCATAAAATGAAGTCATCCTAAAGACTTTAGATTGGTTGTAAAGTGCTAAACTTTAGAGATAGGGGAAATTTTCTTTTATTTTGAATATGCAATGTGAGTAACTTTAAGACTGCCATGTGAAATAATAACTGCCTTTGCATTTCGCTTGTAACAGAAAAAAAATGTGAACTCCTCCTTCATTTGGTGAAGCCAGGTACTTTCTAACACACCTCTCAGATTACACACCACTGGAATGATCCTCCCAATGTGTTTAGCTCATGTGTTTCTAGTTAGCTGCTGTGAATGAAAGATTCATAACTATCTATTTCAAAAAATGTCATCCTTATTTGCATTCAGAGAGCTTAGTTGTTTGGTAACAGGATCAAGAATTAATTGCTTTTATGTTATAAGTCAATGTATATGGATTGGGCCATGACTGGTCTTGAACTTAAAAAAAACCCACCTATCTGTGTACAAAGGAACTTCTGTATAAATATTTATTCCTTGAACCATTGATTACTATGTTGGCTGTGGAAGGATAAAAGGTGCCCCTGTTTTCCTACATTCTTTTGATTTGGATCAAATATTTTTGCTGCTATTGTAGAAAGCCCAGCTAACCTTTCCCTTATCTTGCCTATTAGGCAGTTTGTGACTGGATCACAGGGAGGGAGAAGCTATACGAATTTGCCAGTCAGATGACAACTGGGGCCCCGTGGCAGCCTTGTGACCTAAAAACCAAGCCCTGTCTACCTAACTGGAGTATAGCTGTATGCTGTTAACTTAAATCATATTAGGCTTGTAGGCTTGTATACAAGTGGGGCTGGGGAAAGTAGGAGGGAGAGATAGATACATAAATCTCTCTCTGGAATTTTCCCAAATCCATTATATAGAAACATTTTTGTTCTAAAAGAAAACTTAATTCATTACTTCCTTATTTTCATCATTCCTTCTTATATGTGCCTCAAATTAATCTCTGCAACAGGATCTTATTATTTAAAAAAATGATGGCATACTCACACTGTTATTTTTGAAGATTTTTTTTTTTTTAAAGAAGAAGGTAGTGTTTGAATGTATTGGTAGGAGATGGTGGAATCATTTCCATCCTTTTCTTCTGTAGTAAATTAGTTTATGCATTTCTGTAGTAGTTGATCAACTATCTATGTAAGATGTGGCTCTTTATTTTCTCATTCAACAAAATTTATGATTACATGTAATGATTATATTTATTAAAGACATATAAGACTTCCAGTCTTTGTTACAAATTTCATAAATTGATACTGCAAATGACAGAGAATTTTAGGTAGCAATATGAATCATTTTTGTTTGGTCAGACACTGATTTCTAATTGTCATCTTGCCTCTATACTCCATATACCATCTAGACATGGACAGGAACTTCTTTCCTGTTCTTGTGATATGTATATAGTTCATGTCATATGTTATGTTGAAATATGTTGTACTGAGATTATTTGCCTGAAAGATAAAATGGATACAGGTTTTTAAACGACTTACTTAAATCACACCATTCTTTTTTTTTTTTTTTTGGCATGGGCAGGCACTGGGAATTGAACCAAGGTCCCTGGCATGGCAGGCAAGAATTCTGCCTTCTGAGCCAACGTGGCCTGCCCTCACACCATTCTTTTTAATAAGCACTTATAACAAAATACTTATTTGCTTTTACTACATCATATCTCTCTTCCCACCCCTAACACTTTCTTATGCCTCTGCTGCGTCTCCCTTATCAGGTGATTGGTCCCATGCGTATCTTTTATATCAAACTACATAAGGGTACCCCCATTCATTTTCTTTTTCTGAGGATAATTGAAATTCTGTGGCTTCATAATTGCATCTTGTCTTTTAAACTGAGAAATCTTCATATGCATATAGTCTGTACATGGTGTACAATCAGTGGCTCGCAATATCATCACATAGGTGTGTATTCATCACCGTGGATCATTTTTAGAACATTTGCATCACTCCAGAAAAAGAAATAAAAAGAAGGCAAAATTCATGCATCCCATACCCCTTAATCCTCCCTCTCATTCACCACTAGTATTTCAATCTACTTAATTTTTTTTACCCTTTATCCCTCCATTATTTATTTATTTATTTCTGCCCTTATTTTTTCACTCTTCTGTCCATACCCTAGATAAAAGGAGCATCAAACACAGGTTTTCCTAATCACATTTTAAAAGTTATATAGTTATACAGCCATCTTCAAGAATCAAGCCTACTAGAACACAGCTCAACAGTTTCCGGTATTTTCCTCCAGCCACTCCAATACACCATAAACTAAAAAGGGATATCTATGTAATGCATAAGAATAGCCTTCAGGATAACTTCTCGACTCTGTCAGTCACTGGAATTTTACTTTGTCTCATTTCTCTCTTCCCTCATTTCTCTCAATTTCCTCATTAAGGCTTTCTCAATCCCATGATGACGAGTCCTGGCTAATTCTAAGAGTCCTATCCCACGTTGCAAGGGAAATTTACACCCCTGGGAGTCATGTGCCAGGTAGGGGAGAGGGCAGTGAGTTCATCTGCCAAGTTGGCTTAAAGAAAGAGGCCACATCTCAGCAACAAAAGAGGTTCTTATGGGGATGCCTCTTAGGCATAATTATGGTGAAGTTAGCTTCTCATTTGCAGGAATAAGTTTCATAGCGGTGAACCCCAAGATCAAGGGCTTATTGAATTGTTTTTTCCTACTGCTTGCGAGAATATCAGGAATTCCCCAGATGGGGAAGTTGAATATTTCCTCCTTTCTGCCCAGTTCACCAAGGGGACTTTGCAAATACTTTGTTATTCTCTGTCCAAATTACTCTGGGATATATCAGGGCGTCACACTATAACTTGTACAACAAAATTTCTCACCCTATTCAAGATTCCATGTAATTATGGTGTTCAAATAAACCGATTATACAAGTTAAATTGGATAATGCACTACCCAAAATATAAATTTTGTACCAAATAAACATCCCTTCCTTTGGTCTCACACAGAAGTTGAAGTTTTAAAATATGAACCTTGTCATCCTTTACCCTGTATTCTGATTTACCTTCGTCCTATCCAAATCTACTTCATTTGTGTCTGTAGCTGAAGTCTGATCACTTTTTCAACTTCTTAAACAATTTCTGTGTGGAGTAATGCTGACTTTTATAGCTTCAGTGGTTTAAGTCAGAGTCTCAGGTGTCAAATACATATCTGAGGTTTCAGGGAAGACCAGATTATATTCAAATAGCTCAATATCTCACAATTTAGAAATAACAGTAACAGCTGCTGAATATGTATGACTGCTATAAGAGCTTACAGTCTAGGCCTCTTTACAATAGGCCCCAACTTGATAACCCATGCTCTTGACTTCAGTTCACCAAGCTTACACACTATAGTTAGTCCATGTGAGTGAGGCATGATAATATTTGTCTTTTTGTTTCTACCATTTCATTCAATATACTATCCTTAAGGTTCATTTACCTAATTGTATGCGTCACAACTTACAGCCACTCAGTAGACTCAGTAGTTCGTTGTATGTATACACCACAGTTCCCCCTTCTTTCCCTCAGTCCTTGTACCCTAGCCATCCCCATCCACACCCCTATGGAACCACCACACTGCCCTCCAAAGGGCTGCATCTCTCATTTTCCTACCAGTGAATAGGTACAACTCTTTCTCCACATCTTCTGTAGTACCTGTTTCTCTCTGTTAATTTTTAAACAGTTTTATTCGCACATGATACAATCCAATTTAAGTGAATAGACATAACCTTTGCCTCCATAATCTATATGAAAACATTTCCTTTTCTTCCACAAAGAATCATGATGGCATTCTAATTTTGAAATTGAGTTAAACTAAAGTGTACTGAGAGAAACACTAATAATAACATTTAATAACAGAATGTAATTTTATTAATTTATGCCTCTGTTTAAAATGTATTATGTGTTCAATTTCTAATGTTCTTCTTAAATGTCCAGTTTAAAATGTTCTTCTTTGTCAAAAGGTTTATGGAATAAATTCTTAGAGTACATGTGTCTTGTAATATGATATTATACATATCTGGAAATTAGTGTTTTAACGTTCTCTTAATGCTGCCTTATGTTTGTCTTGTTCCCAGCCAAGGTTCTTGAAGAGAAGCTTGTATCTATTGTTTCTTTTTCCTCACTTTGCCTTCAAGTCAACTCACTTTAGTCTGCTGCTCAGGCCCATGTCTCTAGGTGGTCTGTAATCTTCTATAAGCTAAACCAAAGAAAATGTTTAGTACTTATCTTGATGACATGTTTTTTAGTTTGTTCGCTATTGAATTTTCATCACCTAGAGTTTCTATTTGATGAACGAGTAATCATGAATGTATATCCTTCCCTTTTCTTCTTCTTTTTTTTTTTTTTACATTTATTTTTAGAATATTCTTTTCCTTTGGTTCCCATTGTGCTATTTTTTGGTTTGTACTCTACTTCTCCTTTGTTATTCATCTGTACTTAGATATTAATTCAAAGACTCTGCTCCTTGGGACAGAATGGGTATCCTTTTGCTTACTTTATGCCAAAGTGATACTCTTCTCAAGTAAGTTCTGGCACCATCTGTTGGTGGCAGGGAGAGCCAGTGCTTTTTCTTTTGTTCTTTGGCCTCTGCCTTGGTTATGTGTATTATCTGAGCACTCACAAGTTGAGAAGTTTCTGAATTTTCCAAGATTCTTTTGTCAATCTTCATCTCATTTCATGCTACATTTTTCCTGTTTATATTCGAAAATGACCTCAATCACTCAACTTGTTTCAAAATGACAGGCAACTCTCAATTATTTTATCTTTGTCTGATGCCTTTTTCCTGAGCTCTGCCTTTTTATTTCTGACTGTCCCTGAGTATCTCAAGATCCCCCAGATTTCACTTTCCCAAAATAAATGCCTTGTCTTTTTCCCAATTCTACTCCTCTTTCTTCTTCCTCTCCTTGTAAATGAAGCTACTATTGCCCAATGACAACCTCAGGAACCTGTTAAATTTAGTGGATTCTTTTCTCTCTCTCACTCACTGCTGTGTGCCACCTTTAGTGATCAATCATCAAATCCCATTTATTTACTCAGAAATATATAAAGTGTGCCCCTCTTGCCTATGCTTACTGCTCCTGTCCTAAGCCAAGCTCTACTCATTTCTTACAAAATTATTGCAATAGTTTTGATCTGGCCTTCCAGCTTCCACACTCATATTCTTCCAATCCAGTCAACTGCCTTGGTGAGCCTTCTTCCCCAATCCAGTTGGAATCATTTTACTACTGTGCTTAAAATTCTTCAGTGATTCCCATACGCTCATTAAAAAGTCCAATTCCTTCTTTTAGTGGCACATGAGGAACACATGATATGATACAGCCCCTGTTTTCCTTTCAAGCTCATTCTTTTGACTCTTGTGCTCCACAATGCCATAATAATTGCAATTCCTTGGATGTATTTATCCTCATTCTTCCTTGATTTTGCTCATGCTCTTCCCTTTTTTAGGGAGTTTTCTGTCAACCTCATCATCTTGTCTATATAAACTACTTATTATATTAGATTCAACTCAAGGATCATTTTCCAGAAAAAATTGGTCAGTTATAATATTGTATTTAATGGTTTATTTACTTGTTTTTCCCTCTAACCAGTTTGTGGATACGTACAGGTAGAGGAAGTTCCTGAATAATCTTTTTCTCTCTAGTGCTTTAGCCCAATTTTGGATGTGCAATATGTGCTCAATTTTGTTTTAATGCATAGTCAATGAATAAGTGTTTAAAATGCTTTTTAATGCTACTGAGATTTCAGTCCCTGCTCTTCATGAATAAAAATATGAGAGAAAAAAATGAATGGAATTCATTTATTCATTATTTGATCATTTTACCTAGAGCGTTCTGGATGTGAAATTGTGAGATGGGTACAGTTTGTCTGCAGTATCATTCCATTTACCTACTTTGTACCGGATATACCTGCAGATTGTCCTCCAGCTACCCAGAGCATGTTACTCTTACCATTCCTTTTACTTATGAAATTTACTGTTAAAATATCTGGCTAGAGAGTATATGAACTTTAGATAAAATGGTGGGATTGGGCCAGAATGGCAAGTTTAAAAAAATGAACTGTTTACTTTATGCCACCATCCTTCGTAATTCCCTTCCCACCTAAAAAGGACCTATGCTACTCGGAGATGATAGATTAATACCCAATCAAGACCCTTTCTGGAGGTGGCTTTAGTTTTAATCTCAATTATTTGGGCTATTATAAAAAAGAAAAGGTGGCCTTTTAGAAATCAAAATAGGTGATAAATCATCTTAAATAATAAGAAATATGAGGACTTTAGAGATCGTATTGTCCAGATTTCTTATTTTACTGATGCAAAAAGTGAAACCAAGATATGTCCAGTTATTTGTTCTAAGTCACAACTAGTTATTGCAGAGTGAGTCCTAAAATCCAAGTATCCTAAGCTACTTCGTAGGACAAAGTTGTACTGCCATATGCTTGATGCTCTTTGTAAATTATGAAGTTGAAAATTCATTTATTCAATATGGTTGTCAGTTGAATAAATATTTTTTTCTTTTTTACCAGACATAATACTAGGTGCTGGGAATATAGGCAGTAATAAGGTGGCACCTGTCTCCAGGGCTGGTACTGAATCCTGCAGCGAGGGAGGCATACAAACATTATTAAATGATATAAATGGTAGTCCATCTACTCAAGTCATGGGCATACCACTCAGTCCTCTATTTTAAAAATCCCTTTATCAGTATTTGAGAACAAACATAGCTTCTTTACAATCCCAGAGTAAAGAGGAAGCAAGGATATATAAGGTAATGATGAGGTTCTAGAGGCATGACTACAGATAATAACGTGAAGGAACAGCTGACAGACTGGGAAGAGGTGAGAAAGAGAAAATATAATATACGCATTACGTTCCATATACTTTTTTTTTTTTTTACATGGGCAGGCACCGGGAATTGAACCCAGGTCTCCAGTATGACAGGCGAGAATTCTGCCACTGAGCCCCTGTTGCACTGCCCATGTTCCATATACTGTTATATACGATATTTATCAGACAGAAGAGCCCAAAGCATTAAATGAGTCCATTTAATGAAGAGGAAAAATTAAGCTTCATACTTCAATAGTCTTTAAGAACATTGTAGCACATTATGATGCTTGATATAAAAAATGTTTAACCATAAAATAATTATCCAGAAAAAATTGTTATATTCAAAATTTTCTGTGTTGAAGGACTGACAAATGAAATTAGAAAGATTGTTTAATGATTAAGAAATAGGTTATAAAATGCTGTATAAGCATTTAAATTATTACAATAAATGTATATTTAAAATTTGCATACAGGGTGCTATAATGGTGGCTCAGTGGCAGAATTCTCACCTGCCATGCCGGAGACATGGGTTCACAGAGACATGGGTTCGATTTCTGGAGCCTACCTATGTAAAAAAATAAATAAATAAAGCGTACAAAAGGAAATAAAAGTAATTAAAATAAAAATTATTTTCTTTGAAGAGTTACTCTATTATCTTGAGAAGTTATTTATGAAGTAAAGCTCCATTTTCATATAACTGAAATGGATTGAAGAGTGCTCTATTATATGACTTATAATACTGAACTGCTCTTATTGGTTTATCTATTTGTATACTTCACTATAAAATTTTGAAAAGCAAGAACTATGTGGAAAATCTTTTTATCCAGTGCCAAAGTTAGGGCCTGCTTTTTAAAGAGATTTAATAAATATCTTCATTGAATATTGAAATCTTATGCTTGAAATATGTTTTCTCAAAGCAATCTAAAATAGGCTTAAGTTTTCACATGAGTTTTCAGAAGTTTATTTAATCCTTAATGGAGCTGCATTGTAGTAACTATAGTTTTCTATTTTCATAAAAAGAGCAAGGTTCCTAAAATCCACCTGGGAACCTAGGAAACATATCTTACCCCTATTGTTGCCAAAACCTCTAGCACAAAATTCTCTCTGTATTTCTTATGTGTTTAATCTAGCTATTCCTTTTTCCCATGAGAAGGTTTTTTTCCCCTCTCTCCTTTCCTTTTGGTTGTTCAGGAGTGGAACAATTGCTACCCTCACCAAAAGGAGATACTATTTTCTGTATGATAAAGTAATTAACTTGGTTTAGCTCATTTCAGCTACCCTGATCTTAAATTCTTTTTATCCTATTTAAGTTTTTTGTTGTGTGGATATGTTTTTAGTATCCTAACTATTCCCCAAAGAGACTAATACGCTGATGATAAATGGAGTCCTTTTTCAGATCACCTACTGAAGTTATGTGGCTGAAATTAAACTACTAAACTAAACTTAAATTAAATTGAAAAATTAGAGATCAGTGGTAAATGTTTTAAAATTGAAGTGAAAAGGTAAAAATGCAAGAAGGAGAAAAGTTTACTCAACCACATTTCATAGGGTAGTTTTGATGTTTCTGATGGTAATTTTTAATCTTAAGTTGCTTGGGATAGACTTTGCCTTTTGATTAATATGGAGCTCCCTTGTTTTATAAAAAAAGTTAGTGGGATCTACAACTCTAGCAAGCAAAGACTCCCACTTCAGAGCACTAACCTTGTGCTTCTTTCAACCCTCAGTCTGTGTTTGGACAAAGCTTACTCTTACATTCAGTGGCTTTACACCTGGAGTTCAGAAGGAAAATTATGATCAGATGACACTTGAGTTTTATGTTTCTTTTATCACTTGGATGAACTCCATATGACAGACCTGTTAACTTTAATTCATTTCCAAAGACTTGCACAAAAAAAAAGGAGTGAAGGAAGTCTGGAATGCCTTCTTTCTGAAATCTCATTTGGCCTCATCATTATATGATACAGAATGTTTTTTTTTTTTGTCTGAATTTTGAAATTAGTTCTCAAAACTGCCACAAATAACACTTTATTAAGGATTGGTTTCATAAGTAGCTCAGTTCTAGGGAGAATTTCTAACTCACTCGAAGAACACATCTTTGACCCCTCTCCAGTTGGTTGCCAAATTTTGTGGCTTTCACATTAAAGTTGTCTCTTACCTTTGACCCTTCTGCATAGTGCTCACTATTTTGGGGCAATATGACCATTGTTTTAAACTATTGTCTCCTAAATGTTCTCTCCATCTTCCTCAGGCCTACTTCAGTTTGTTCTAATTTTTGCTTTCTAATCAGTCTTGCTAAAGCTGAGCTCAGACCATGTAAGCCCACTACTTAAAACGCTGCCAACAGAAGAAAATTCATTTGAGGTCCTCCACAATCTGATTGCTTCCTTTCATTTTACCTTTAGTCCCACTATACCCTTTCTTATGAATTACTTATTAGCCAAAGTCAAGTACTATTTACTCTCCCCTCCCCCCTGTATACTTAAGTCTTTCTCATTTCTCTGCCTTCAATGTGCGTCTCTCTTTTCTTTCCTTGAAATGTCCTTTGACCTCATATGTATATGCAAATCTAAACTCTCATTTAAGGTCCAGTTCATCTGCCATCATGGACTAATCTTTACCTCCTCTGATATCTCCTTTTGTCCTCCCCTCCCTTTCCACCATGTGTTTTCTTAGGATCTCTTAGGCACTTATTTCAATCGTATACTATAATTTTTATATATTTCTTACCTGTTACCAAGTATCAAGCTTCTCCACGGTAGGCTCCATATCTGATTTTTACCTTTGTACAAGATGCAAAAACAGAGTGGTGATTTTGTATATAGTAGAAGCTCAACACATGCTTATTAAATGATGAAATAAATGAACCTTTTTCTTGCATTTTCTATCATGAGATTTCTGGCACTAATACATCAACTTTCAATCTGAAAAGGAAAATTGTATTGGACACAGCCTTTACTGAGCCTAAATTGAAATATTCTGAAAAAAATTAATCTTGGAGATAATCAGAATGTACTCGGTTATTTAGTATGAGACTTTCTGGTAAACGTGGCCTGTTTTTCAAGTTCTCAGTTTTTAAAATGTGGGGTATGATTATTCCTTTTAGTATCTCACAGATTTAATAAGTAAATCATTGTTTTAAAGTGTTTTATAACTTACTCCAGGAAGAAACTGAACTTGAGAAATAGAAAGTGAACAATGGTGAGAGTATTTGAATTTCACTTTCCTTTTCTATCCATTCCTGTCATTAGAACACAAATTTCAAGGTTTTTGTAAAAACCCAACCTGTGAAAGGCCATGGGTTATTTCTTATACTTTTATCAACCAAACTCACATGAAAAGGCCTCAAAAGACATGCTTCAGCATATTGTTTTTACCAAATTCCATTGTAATTATGATTGTTATAATAATATGAGTAATATTATCCATTCTCCTAGCTTTTTCTAATTTATTTTGCACATTTTTCTTTGTTTCAATGAACTGGATTAATTTCTGCTTGCTAGGATACTTTTAAATAGGTAATTCTTACTCCAGATTTTAAAATAACAAATACAATTCAATTAAAATATGAAAATTGCAAGTGATTATGGCACTGGAATTATTCTGGACAATATTCAGTTGCTAAGAATAAAAATGTATTACTGTGAAAAACATTTGAAAAATAATAAGACATGTCTTTGGTCAGAAAGCTCAGGATATTTTTGTACTGCGTTCAATTTGTTTTGCTTTGTAAAGATTCTGGTGGATGCTAGTGTCAGATAAAAGATTGAAAATGTGGTTACTATTTAGAGATGCTCATTGTTTGGGGAGAAATTCAGTAGAATCTCATATATTATCATGACATGTAGAATGATTTTATTTTAAACCATAATTTAAAATATTTTGCTATGTTAAAATAGTTTGAGGGCGGCTGCTGTGGCTCAGCAGGCAGAGCTCCGACCTGCCGTGCTGGAGGTCTGGAGTTCAATCCCTGGTGCCTCCTGCCCATATGTAAATTTAAAAAATTAAAAAAAAAAATAGCTTGATAGTAATAAAATATTTAAGTATTTTAAATCATAAATTCATTCTATGTTTGTCTTAAAATGTGTTTTGATTAACTGCCTACCTGTGTTCATAGCTGCATTATTCATAATAGCCCAAAGGTGGTAGCAACACAAGTGTCCATCAACCAATGAGGAATAACAAAATATAGTGTATCTAAGCCCCTTCCACTACCTCACCATACCTCAAATATGGCATGAGGGTGCTGGGCTGTCGTGCCCTGCCCCTCCTCTTTTCCCCTGTCAGTATTCACTGGACCTTAGGCCATGCTGTAGGAGTGTGATCTGGTCTGGGATTGGCTGAGTTGGCTGGGCTGCTCGGTTCCACCTGCCCTCCCTGCTGTTGTCCTGGGGTTGGGTGAAGCTGGGCAGTCAGGAAAGTGGGCTCAGAGAAGAGGAGGATGGGACCGCATCTGTCTAGTCCTTCAGACGGGGGAATGAATGGAGAAGTAGCAGGAGTCTCAGATCTGCTGTCCCCTGCTCTCCTGAAGGAACCAGGATCCATGCTGTTTTACAGATCCATGTTGGGGCAGATGTGCCTCAGCCTAATTTGAACCTGTGAGTCTGATGCCAGGAGTGAGGGGTAGGGAGGGGCCAACCAGAGTCTTGGTCTGGCATTCCAAATTTGGGGAGTGTGGTGAGCATAATCTGTGATCCCCTTCCCAGAATCTCCTAGCTTCAGTCACCCCATTTGATTTTCTACCATGAACCCCTCCTACTACCTCACCTTTCTATTAATGTGGTAATTTATTGACTTCAAAAATGATACATAACAAAGGCCCTTGGTGGGGCTGGGGAAAAATGTAGAATTTCCTGGGAAATTCTTGATATTCTCAGAAGCATTGGGGGCTACAAATTTTATAGGCTGAGCCCTCAATTTTAGGGTTTAGTCTTACGAAACTT
>PVIY010055599.1:0-13662 GCA_004026745.1 Myrmecophaga tridactyla | reverse complement strand
GGAGGTTGACTTGCAAATATTGTCCTGGTATAATATAGAGGAGGGTATCAAATGGCTTAGAATAATTGTGATGTTAGAGTGCATTTATCATGGAAAACCTGATTATATAGCCGAGGAATGTCTAGTGGTTACATTCTTTTACAAGGACCATGAAGAATATATCTGTGCAACAAGCTTCAACCTTCTTGAAGAGTTCTATATGCAATCTTGTCAATAGGTCAGTTATTACTGTGGGAACTCCTGTCACTGAGCTGGAATCCTTCAATACAATGGTGATGCTCAGATCCTGAGTTGGTAGAAGTTACATGGCAAAACTTAATTGCTAGAGACAGAGTAAGTGTGGCTACCATAATATTAGGACAGAACATTCAAAGTGGCAGTCAAAGTAATCTGGCTCACAGATACTTATAACATTGGTTAGTAGATCATGCAACACCTAGAAATAAAATGGAGGGGCTATCTACTGAATTCCTGTTTGAGCTACATAAGAAGAGGAGTTTTAAGCCTGATAACCAAAGTCTAACTGAAATTGCAAAAACAGAGTCACAAGCCCTTACTCAATTCTCAGACAAGAGACAATTCATAGATGCAGACCCTCTTAAATGAGGAGAAGGCCAGGTACCCTTGTGGAAAGACCCTGTTTCACTCTCAAAAAATTATACTGTTAATATTCCTCCCAGCTTTCCCCAAGGATACCAGCAGAATCATACCAGAGTAAGTGTGCACTGGGGGAAAGAAGGTAATCAGACATTTCATGGATACTGGCTCCAAAGTGGCATTATTTCCTTGAGACCCAAATCATCAGTCTGGTTCATGATTCAAAATACTGGCTTACAGAACTCAGGTGATTGATGGATTTTTAGCTCAGGTACATCTCACAGAGGTTCCAGTGAGCTCCCATACATATTCTGTGGTCATTTTCCCAGTTCTGGAATGAAAAAATTGAAGAGACATACTCAGCAATTAGAAGAAACCCCAGAATTATTCCCTGATTCATAGAATGAGGGCTTGTGGGCTCTGTATTAGTTAGGGTTTAGAATCAACAGAATCAACAGGAAATATTCATAAATATAATATTTATAAAGGCATCTCACATAACCATGGTATCATAGTCTACAAATCTGCAGGGCAAGCTATGCAACTGATGACTCCAATGGAAGTTCTGGAAGAACATCACAGGAGAGGCTCAACAGCTGAAGCACAAAGTGAGCCTATCTCTTCTAAATCCTCTTTAAAAGATTTCCAGTGATTAGATTTACCATCCCTCATTGTAGAAGGCAGTCCCCTTGGGTTATAATAAATGGAATCAGCTGTGGATGCAGCCAACGTGGTCATGATTTAATTCCATGAAATGTCCTCATGTTAAAAGACAGGTGAGCACTTGCCCAACCACACAAACAGTTGCCATCACCTGGCCAAGTTCACACATGAACCTGACCATGATAGTCCACCCCTTGTCAACTTGGCAGCTATACCCATCACCTTAAATCATATCTAATTTCTAAATAGAAAGTAATAAAAGATGCATTTTTTTCACCTAACTATGCTCCACTATCATGCATATCACTGGAAACAGATTAAATCTCTAGCAAAACAGCATTACAGTCCTTGTTTCTGTAACTGATCATGTGGTCGTAGTTCATATTTTTCACTACATTCTTCCATTACCCATTCAATGTTCCCTTTACCCTCAGCAAGCACTTCAGCTGGCCATAGTTCTCTGCCTGATGGGGTGACCCAAACCTCCATTCCTGAAGTTTCAGAGACATTGGTAGTCCTGCTTGGATTGAATTGCTACAATTCTCCACTGATTTTAACAAGGCATGGTAGTACTAAAAGATGCCCTAGGGGAACTCATATATTCCAGGAAAACTCCTCTTTACCTCCATTGTGTAGCTGCAGTCCTATTTCCCCATGATAGTCAGGGATGTAATTCACTCACCCCAGTCAGCAATGTAATTCCCTTCTTAGCTTGTTGATCCAGGGGCAAGAGTAGCCCAAAGTGATCAGGCGGCAGTCTTAGACTCCAGTTCAATGGAATCATTGTTGTTTCTATTTCTGGAAGCATTCTCCTTTTGGAACTAAAACCTATAGTTCAGCAAAGCTCAGGGTCACAGAGACAGGTAGTGGCAATTTTCCTAGAGGATCACTAGGGATAATAGTGAGTGGTGCCACTCCCATTTCCACCCAATGGTTCCTGGACCCAAGGATCCTGGCTATGGGAGAAACAGCACTGTGGCAGTTAAGTTCAGGTGTCAACTTGACTAGGTGAAGGTGCCTTCTTCTATTGCAGTGGACATGAGCCAATGGCATGCGAACATCATCTGTTGCTGACTACATCTGCAGTTGGCTGAGACAGGCCTACTGCAATAAATTGTTTGACTTAATTGGTTGGTGTTTAAATGAGAGAGATCAATGTAGCACAGCCTAAGCACCTCAGTATATATCATCTGAGCACTCACAGCTCAGCCCACACCTTTAGAGATGTAGAGCTGAATCACACCAGGGAAAGTTGTTGGAACCCAGAGGCCTGTAAAGAAGGCCAACAGAGATCGCCCTGTGCCTTCCCATGTGAGAAAGAACTTCTTTTTAAAGTTAGCTGACTTTCCTCTGAAGAACTATATGTTAACTAAATAATTCATCTTCTATTGAAAGTTAATCCACTCCTGGTGTGTTGCATTCTGGCAGCTAGCAAACTAGAATAAGCACCATACAGTGAATGGTGATTCAGAGCATACACAGCTTCTTGGAGAACATTACCTCAGCCTTTCAAGGTATTGCCACATAGTTGACACCATCATTGAATTTTCATTAGGCCATTCCACCATTATAACAATGCAGCCACTTCTGGATGAAGGGGAATATGGTAAGACCAGATATTTCATCAGCACATTCCCATTCCTGCACTTCATTTGCTGTGAAGTGGGCCCCTTGCTCAGAAGCAAAACGGTGTGGAAAACCTTGATGATGGATAAGGCATTCTATAAGACCATGGACGGAAGTTTGACAAAAGCATTGTGTTCAGGGAAAGCAAATCCATATCCAGAGTATGTATCTATTTTAGTTAGATCAAATCACTATCCCTCCCATGAAGGGAAGTGTCCAATGTAATCAACCTGCCACCACATAGCCAGCTGCTGACCTTGGGGAATAGTGCAAAATTGGGGGCTGAGTGTGGTTCTCTGTTGCTGGAAGATTGGGCACTCAGCAGTGGCTCCAGGGAGGTCAGCATTGGTGACAGGAAGTCCATGTTTCTGAAACCATGCATAATCTCCATCTCTACCAACATGCCCACTTTGTTCAGGAGCCCATTGTACAATGACAGGAGTTGCTGGGGAGAGAGGCTGACTGATATCCATAGAAAAGGTCATCTTATCTCCTTGATTATTAAAACCTCCCTCTGCTGAAGTCATTCTCTGGTGTGCATTCACATTGGATGCAAATATCTTCATGTTTTTAGCTAACTCAGAAAAGCCTATCCAATACCTCTTCCCTAGACCTCTTTGTCACCAATTTTCCAATTATGGTTTTGCCAAGACCCTGATCATTCTACCACACCATTAACAACAGCCCATGAGTCAATATAGAAACAACCTCTGTCCAGTTCTCCTTCCAAGCAAAATGAATAACCAGGAGCAGTGCTCAAATTTCTCCGCACTGGGAGGATTTCATTTCATCACTTTCCTTCAAAGACATCCCAAAAAGGATTTGCAGTGCTGCATCTGTGTGCTTTTGAGTGATACCTGCATATCATGCCAAACCACTTGTAAACCAGGTCCAAGTTTTCTGTTCCTCAGTCAATGCACTGTAAGAAACAACCCAAGTGGCCATAGATCTGGTCTGGGAAAGAGAAGATAATGTGGCAGGAGTGGAGACCATGGACATTTGGGCCACTGCCTCAGTTAACTTACTTGTGCCTTCAGGCCTCCTCTGGCCCTATCTCATATATGCCATTTCCCTTTTATGAAGGAGTGCTGCTACACAAGCCCAACTTTATGACTTGGTGGGTCAGACAACATCCAGCTCATGATAGGCAACTCAGAACAAGCTGATTCTCAAAAGGAGAGTTGTTATCTGCAGAAGATGATAAGGCCTTTCTTCAAAATCTTAAGGATGTGTATCATGATTCTCCTATAGGGCCCTGCCAAAGACTCCAAACAGCATTTCTCTTTGCCACTGAAACTTCCAGCATGACATATCTGCTGTATCATATGGTCCAAGTGGCAGAGCAGATTGTACAGCAACCTGGACCTGTTACTGAGCCTTCTATTGGTCAGGTCCAAACTCAAAATTGGCAGCTTTTCTTGTCACTCAACATTCAATAAATGGGTAGTAGTGGCACGCCCAAATGAAGAATACGTTGTCACCAAAACTCAAAGAGACCATCTAGGCACTGTGGCTGTTTTTTGGTTGTAGGAGCCTCCAGATGCAAAAAATTAAACTTCACCTTAGAAGGGCTATCTCAACATGCCCCACACCACTGGACACCTAGAAATTTCACTGAGGTGAAAGGCCCCTGTATTTTTGTTGGATTTCTCTCCCATTGTCTGACACACAAATCCCTTACCAGTAAGTCTAGGGTAGTTGCTACTTCTTGCTCATGAGTTTCTATCAACATGATATCATAATCAAAATGGGCCAGTGTGATGTCTTGTGGGAGGGAGAAATGATCAACATCCCTGTGGACACGATTATGAGATAGGTCTGGAGAGTTTATATACCCCTGAGGAAGGACACTGAAAGCATGATGTTGACGTTGCCAGCTGAAAGCAAACTGTTTCTGGTGGTCCTTGCTAACAGTCATCAAGAAAAAAGGTTTTCCCAGATCAATAGCTGCATACCAGGTACCAGGGGGTGTAATGACTTGCTCAAGCAATGATACCATATGCAGAACAGCAGCTGCAATTGGAGTTACCATCTGGTTGAGCTTACAATAATCCCCTCTAAACTTCCAAGACCCATCTGTTTTCTGCACCAGACAAATAGGAAAGTCGAATGAGAATATGGTGGCAATCACCACCACTGTATCCTTCAAGTCCTTATGAGTGGCAGTAATCTCTGTAAACCCCCAGGAATCCAGTACTGCATCAGATTTACTATTTTCCTAGGTAGGGGCAGTTCTAGTGGCTTCCACTTCGACTTTCCTACCATAATACCTTCACTCTAAGAGTTAGAGAGCCAATGTGGGTATTCTGCAAGTTGCCCAGTATGTCGATTCCAATTATGCATTCTGGAGCTGGGGAAATAGCAACAGAATGCATCCAGGGGACCACTGGACCAACTGTGAAATGGCCTTGAGCTCAAACTCCATTGATCATCTGAACTCCAAAAACCACAACTCTCAGTGTTGGAGAAGAGTGATGTTTTGGGTCCCCTGGAATTAATGCCATTTCTCATCCAGTGTCTAATAATACCCAAACCATCTGATCATTTCCTTTTCCCCAATACACAGTTTACCCTGCTCAAAGACCATCGATCTTCTTTTGGAAAGCTTGGAGGAGGATTAACAGTATAAACTTGTGGCAATGTAACAGGGTTCTCCCCAAAAGGGACCTGGCCTCCCCTTCATACATGGGGCTCTGGATCTGCAAACAGTTTCATGTCTGGGAATTGATTAAGGTGCCATGATTCTGTGCTTTTGTAGTTCTAGATAAAATTCGCTCAGATGATCTATAACTATTCTGTTTATACAGCTCAAACAAGAATTTCATTGACTGCCCATCTATTGCACTTGTAGGTACCCCATGATTTACTAGGCAATGCAACAAATCTCTACAAGTTAGATTATTTTTACTACTGATTTGAGTTTGCTGTCTATCATAATAGCAACATCAACTCTGTCTTTGGTGACTAATATGAGCCAAGGCTTCCACCTGGCTTCAGCCAACTCAGGATCCAGTCATCCACTTTACGTTTAAGGATTCCAGTTCAGTGACAGCACGTTCCACAGTAATATCTGATCTACAGAGAAGAGCAACTACAGACTTCTTCAGGGATGATGGCGCTTGTCTTACAAATTCATTTCTCACTCTTCTGGTAAAAGCTGCACCCTCTGGACATTCCTGGCATGTAAGAGCAGGCTTTGCATGATGAATCCACCCTAACGTTCCAATCTCTCTAAGCTTCTGGATCCCCTCATCTACATTATACTAGGACAGTTCTGGAACTTCATCCATTGATAATGTTGGCCACCTTTTGATCCATGTTTCAGCCAACCATCCAAAAAAACTGTTAATGCCTTTTCTAACAACTTGAGCTATGACATTGAATTCAGAATCTCTGCCTAGTTGGCCAATATCAATAAATTCAGCCTGATCCAGCTTTGTGTAACTCTCACCAGTATCCCATATCCTTAAAATCCTTTGTCACAGATATTCCCCAGATTTCTCTCTGTATAAATTTGAAAGCTCACACAGCTCTTCTCGAGTATAACATACCTCCTCAGGTGTGATACTTTGTAACTCACCTTTAGGGGCCTGTTGGAACTTTAGTCTAGTTATAGGTCTGGAAGAAAGGACAGGTGGTGGTGGTGGGTCATGAAATGAATTAGAAATATCTTCCAAGCCATTTGCTTCAGGGCATTCATTTGCAGTTTCATCTGGTGAAACAGGATTAAACATTTTAGGGTTAATCCTTTCAGGCACAGGTTGGGTGGCCAACACTCATAGCAGACTGGAGGTGGGGCAGCTATGTCCTCAGGGCAGCTGTTAAAGGGGTATCTAGAGAAGACTCAGCATGACCTAGGGTTTCAACCTCACCCCTGACATCATTATCAATCCATATGTCACCATCCCATTTTTCAGGGTTCCATTCATTTCAAATTAATGCCCTCACTTTAACCACAGACACCATACAAGATTCAGATTTCAGTTTCTGTTGGAAAGTTGCCACTCTTACAAGAAGATTCTGAGTCTGATTTTCAGAATTCTCCAGTCTACAGCTACATGAGATAAGATTTTCCTTCAGAACACTCATAGAAGTGTTTACATCTCTCAGACAGTGTGTAAGCTTCTCATTTGAATCCTTAAGTCCATCCCTTTCTGTCATTAATGCATACAGTGTATCTAACAGCAACCAGTCAACATCTGTGTACCTCCTATTTCCACAAAACTTCATGAAAGTGTCAAGAACATTATCCCCAGAGCCTGGCTGGCTTCATATAAGTAAATCATTAGAAAAATCTAATTCTGGTATTTTGACTATCCCTTTTGCCAACTCACCCCATGGATTGGCAGCATCATTCTGATTACAGGAATCAGAGTCCTTAGTGTCCCTGAGTCCAGTCAGAGTAGACAACCAATGATGATAACTCATTTTTAAGATTCTGTTTCTTAAGAAGTACTCCTGGTACCAAGCTGTATTAGTTAGGTGTTGAGGGCCAGAAACAATGAATCAGGCCCGATCAGGGAAAGCCCCAAGAGTTAAACTATAAACAATGTTAGGGAACTGGGGGAACAGGATGTGTTTTGGCCATAGCTAATGACATTTTTCTGCTTCTATGATTATGTTTGCTGCCTAACAACTGCAAAACCAAAGCATGATTTTAGCCTTCATCAGCTCACCTTGAAAGCCTCTGGAGGCTACTCTCTGAATTTTCCTTCTTGGACGTTTCTGAGGCTATTCCTGACCAGCTAATAAAGGCTCCAAATTGGCTTGCAGTTTTGAATTGTGTGGTCTCTTTTTCAGTGTACCCTACAGCATTAGGGGTCTCTAGAGAAACAGAATCAAAAGGAAATATCTGTAAATAGAAAGCTCATAAAAGTATCTCACATAACCATGGAACTGTAGAGTCCAAAATCGATAGGGCAGGCTGTAAGCTGACATCTATGATGGAGGGTCTGGATGGACTCCATTGTAGAGGCTCATCAGCCAAAACACGAAGAGAAGAGAGATGTCCCCTTGGAATCATCCCTAAAAGCCTTCCATTGATTAGATTAAATATCACTCATTGTAGAAGACGCCCCCTTGGCTGATTACAAATGATATCAGCTATGGATGCAGCTGACTTGATCATGACTTAATTCTATGAAATGTCCTCATGGCAACAGACAAGTCAGCATTTGCCCAACCAGACAAACAGATTGACCACCATCTGGCCAAGTTGACACATGAACCTGACCATGACAATAGTGAAGTTGTCTGAAGTTTTTCTAGCCATGCCCACATTTTCTTCTGAGCATTTGATGAAGACCTGCAGAGAAGACCAAGACAGTGAATGTAAAACCCTTGATTTTAAAACTCTGTGCTTTACCCAATTAGAACTTTAACCCCAAAATTGATGTGACATTTGCAACTATTATGTGCTCCAGTAAAGCCATAGTTTAATCCAGATCAAATCTTGAGGGGCAACACATACTGCTTCAGGTGGAAATGTTTTATTAGATTGTTTTCATGGATACTGACCCACACGGTTGTGTGTGCGACCTCTTGGTTAGATGGTGGCCCTGGAAATATAATTCATTCAATTGTGCATGTGAACTTTTTGATTGAATGGATACGTGACTCTATCCATTCAAGGCACGAATTGCTGAGTTTACAAGAGTTCTATAAAATGGGAAACATCTGGTAGTTCAGTTCAGGTGTCTATTTGGCCATGTGAACGTGCTTAATTCTGTTGCTGTGGACAGACGCTAATGGTGCATGAATCTCACCTATTGCTCATTACAACTGCAGTTGGCTAAGCTACTGTAATGAGTGATGGTTGATTTAATTGGCTGGTGCTTAAATGAGAGAGTTCAACATAGCACAGCCCAAGCAACTCAGCATACCTCATCTTGGCACTCACAGCTCAGTCCAGGCCTTTGGAGATAAAGAAAGGGATCACCTCAGGGAAAGTTGTTCAAACCCAGAGCCTGGAGAGAGGGCCAGCAGAGATCACCCTGTGCCTTCCCACAGAAATAACCTCAGCTGAAAGTTACCTGCTTTTCCTCTAAAGAACTAATGAATTAAATCCCCTTTTATTAAAAGCCAATCTATCTCTGGTATTTTTGCATTGCAGCAGCTAACAAACCAGAACACCTGAGATGCAGACACTTGGAGAACAATTATCTCAAAACACTGACACAGATGTTTGGAAATACAGAAGCCACAGGATATGAGAAGAATTAAGTGATGCAAAGGAAGATAGACAAGTACCAGTGATGAACTCAGACAGAGGTGTTTAGGGAGGCAGAAAGAAAATGTCCCCAGGAAACTGTTTGATATCAGAAGCCAAAGAATGAGCAGACAACAGCCACATGCTTTCCCAGCTTATGGAGGTTTCCCAGACACATAAGATTTCCTTAAATGGTTGTATACTTTAGTTTGGACATTTTTATGGCCTTAGAACTGTAAACTTGTAACATAATAAATCCCTTTTATAAATGCCATTCTACTTCTTGTATATTGCATTCCAGCAGGTTTCACAAACAAATGACACTTGGCTTTAATAAATCTAATATGTATTTTAGCAACTCTTTAATATTTATTCTTTCTGTAAAATAAGTATACAGAATATTCTACTTATCTGCTAATATGGTAGCCACATTTTTCTCCCATTGTCTCTCAAAAGGAAAACAGTTCATTTGTCCCATACCATCTTCTTGAAGGGCTTACCCTCTTTGATAATTGATTTCTTTTATGGTTCCAACCTTACTTTCTGCTGTGCTCATGAAAATTTATGGATTTTAAGACATTCCTTTTATAAAATTATCAGGTTTGAAGAAACATTCTTTACAGATTTCTGCATCATAAGTTCTATATTTCTTTCAAAATCTTATTCATTTAAACTTGCTAAGCTGGATTAGGTGGAAGCATGTCTCTACCCATCTGGGGGGATGGCTTTGACTAGATTACTGGAATCCTATAAAAGAGAACAACAAAAGAGTAAGCCAGGATTAAGAGAGAGCCAAGCAGAACGACATAGACACTAGAAGCAGAGTCCACCAGACAGTGACTTTTGTAGATGAAGGAGGAAAATGCCTCCTGGGGAGCTTCCAGAAACAGGAAACCAGGAGAGGAAGCTAGCAGATGATGCCATGCTCCCCACATGCCCTTCCAGATGAGAAAGAAACCCTGACCATGTTCACCATGTGCCTTTCCAGATGAGAGAGAAACTCTGAATTTGCCATGTGCCCTTTCACTTGAGAGAGAAACCCTGAACTTCATTGGCCTTCTTGCACCAAGGTATCTTTCCCTGGAGGCCTTTGATTGGACATTTCTATAGACTTGTTTTAATTGAGACATTTTCTCAGCCATAGAAGGGTAAATTAGCAACTTACTAAAACACAATCCTACTCACTAAAAGATCTTACAATGGGTCCAAACACACGGCAATGAATTTTAAGAACAGGATCTTTTATGGAATGTATAAAACCTCAAGCTATCACATTGTATCCTTTGGACTCAAAAAAGACTTTTTTTCCATAAGAAAAATACATTAATTCCACCACAATATCAAAAATCCTTACATAATTTAAGTAGCAATATTAAGTACAAAGTCTCATCTAAATCATTTACAGGTGTGACCTGTCGTAGGTCAAATTTCCCCTCAGGCTGTAGACCTGGGAAGCTAAGAAAAAGTTATCTTCTCCCAATATAAGTCACAGAGTAAACATTCCATTGCCATAGGGAAAATTTGTAAAGAAAACAATGACCACCAGTCCCAAAGAGTTCCAAAATCTTGCAGGTGGAACTCCATTTGATTTCAAGATGTGAGAATCATCATTAGAATACCCTTTGTCTTCAAGGATTGATAGAGTGGCAGACACCCAACTTTCCAATGACTTACTCAGTGTTATTGCTCTTTCTCAACACGGGGTTGAAGACTGCTACATCTCCATACATTGGGGTGATGGTCAGAATATGCGGTCCATCATTCTCAAGTGATTGGGTTGTGACTGGACACTTCACAATGCAAAACACATTTCAACCCATTTAGAACAGTGGGATGGTAGCCTCTCCCCAGTTCCTGGGGCATATACCCCACCTTCTCTGAATTCTGGGCACTAGACCTCTTCCTGAACAATCATGGCTACAAGGTCTTCTGATTATCAGAATAATGGGGTGGAAGGCCCTCCTGCAAGGTCGTGGGCATAGTCACCTTGTCCACATACATTGGTGGGTCCACCATCACAGCCTGAAAAGATGTGTTTGGCTCCTGGCTTCAGCTTCCATGACTCTGCCATTGTAGTCACTTTCCCATTAATCTGTCCTTTTTCTATTCATTTTAGTCCAGAATGACAGTGGTTCCATACAAGTAGATCTTGCAAAAATCCTGTTGTTTCAAATGCAGTATAGAGAGGTCCCGTCGTGGAGAAAGTTCTTCCACAGATCTTTCCTGGGTCATTGCAACTCCCATCTTTACTCACACATTAGTGGCTGACTGGATGATGTTCAGTTAAATCTTCAGAGAGCAATATTCCCTGGACGTCCCCATTCTCAGAATTTTCCTTTTCAATGTCCTCAGAATTTCAATCAATTTCTGTGTGTGTGTGTGTGTGGCTCAGGGTGTGTTTCATGCTCATGGGTTCCATTCTCAGCTTATCCCCTTCTGCTCACAGTTTACTATAAGCTGCAAGAAAAAGCCAGGATGCACTTGCCGCATCATTTGGGAATCTTATCAGATAAATATCCAAGCTAATCACATTCAAATTCGGCTATCCAACTGACAACAAAACTCAATTTTGCCAAATTCATCCACACTTTCAAACAAGGGTCCCCTCCTTCCAGTTTGCAGTGACACATTCATCATTTCTGTCTCAGACCTTTTAGAAGAACCTTGGGCATCCATATTTTTACCAACAGTCTCTGCAAAGCAATTTTGGTCTTTTCTAACAGGCAACTCTCTAATCATCCAGAATCTTCCCCTTAATGAGTTATAAAGCCATTCCTGCATTTTTGGTATTCGCAATCACAGTAGCCTACTCTTCTAACACCAAATTCCCTTTTATTTCATTAAAGCTGATGAAATGTAATATACCAGAAATGAGTTAGCTTTTCAAATGGTAATTAATTAGCTTACAAGTTTACAATTCTGAGGCCTTTAAAATGTCCAAATCAAGGATCAACAGGACAATACCTTTTCACTGAAGACCAGCTTCTGGTGATCCTCAACTCCTCTGTCACATGGTCAGGAACATGGTGATGTCCACAAGTCACTCCCTTTTTTCCACAAGTGTTGTTGCCTCCAGCTTCTGGGTCAGTGGCTTTGTCTCTGAGTTTCTGTGTTTGTCCTTATTCCTCAATTGTTCTGGAGCTTTTCCTGTGTCTTCTTCTTCCTTTTATCCTCTTAAAAGGGCTCCAAGAAGAAGTTCAAGACCCACTCAGAATGGCATGGGTCATATCTCAACTTAAGTTTATATCCTACTCTCTAAAAGACCCAACTTGTAATAGATCCACACCCACAGGAACGGATTAGCTTTAAGAACATGGTCTTCTTCTGGGTTACTTACCGCTTCAAACGTTCACAGATATATATGAACCAATTCTATTATCATCAATTAATGCAAGATTCATAACATAATTCACTCAGTTATATAGAGAGGAAGTGAGGCTTTGGCCATTAAATTAACTATAAATGCTTACTCAATTGAGCATTGATTTTTACTTTCTTGTGTTATGATTCTTTAAATACATCAAAAGACAGTACACTAAAATAATGAAACCAAGTTGTGTAAGCATTGTTGCGATTGCATATGATACATCTGCTGTATAGATGAAACAGGGCACACTGGCAAAACCGAATGGTGAAACTGCACTATGTTTTCCTTTCCATGCCTCAAAGACACCCATTTATCAAGTAGTACACACTCCTAGAAAGAAGTTAATTATCCTGTGCCTGCCAATGCAAAGCACATGAAATTGTGGGCTTTATAGTAGCCTCTTATACATAGGTCAAATTGTATCATAAATATTTAATAACAAAATCAAATGTTGCTGAAAATAAAGTGCAATAAAATTATGTAAATTCTTAAATATACCTAAAGATAAGCATTACACATACATAGGAATATCATTGAAAGAAAATATATCTAAAGATTAACATTTCATTTTCCTATTTGAATTTCATTGTATTCTATGTCTACATCCCACCTTTAAATATAAAAATGTCACTTTGAAACGTGCTAACATGTGAAATAGATTAAGTATTTCTCTAAAAATATTTTCCTCATTATCCGGCCATAATTAGAGCATGGGAAAGAAATCCAAAATATGTTTCTCAATGTTATGGATTGCAGTGGGAAGCTCACCTCTCTGTTACTAACCTAAGATAAAAGAATTAGTCCTTGAATTTTTCATCCTTGAAATCATGCCAAGTAGCATATTTGGGAATTGGCCCCTGAGCTCGCCAGATACTATCATTATCAGCAATATTCAATATAAGTTTTGTTGCATTAACAAGGCACAATTCAGGGGACATTCTGTTCTGCTTGTGCTCACAGTAGCTCACTGCTGTACTTGTGAAACATAATTTCAAGATTAAGTTTCTATTTGACCAGAACTTGAACAAAAACTTTAGGTTGATATTTTGCTTCAGAATAAAAAGAAAGTCATGCATAAAAAATTAAGCAATGTTATCTTGAAGGATTGCAAATATATATTTGAAATTTTAGGCTCCTTAGCTTACATATCATATGTGTGAGAAAATATTTATGAGATAATGCTGGAAGTGTTTATTCACCT
>PVIY010055598.1:0-13663 GCA_004026745.1 Myrmecophaga tridactyla | reverse complement strand
AAACTAAAATTAGAAAAGAAAGGAGAAAAACAGGAAGGGTTGTGGGTTTGTAGCGAGCTACGGAAATGGGCGGTCTACGACAAGAGGGGGAAGGGTGAATAAAGATTAAGATGACAGGCAAGAGGGAGAGAATACAAAATGTCTTTAAGCTTTAAATTTAAGCACTACTATGCTCCAAACCCAAGAT
This sequence comes from Myrmecophaga tridactyla, assembly GCA_004026745.1. Taxonomy (NCBI): domain Eukaryota; kingdom Metazoa; phylum Chordata; class Mammalia; order Pilosa; family Myrmecophagidae; genus Myrmecophaga; species Myrmecophaga tridactyla. The sequence continues at coordinate 13,476 of PVIY010055598.1, read as the reverse complement.
CTATGCCACAGCCTCTCAGGTGAATTCTTTATTTCAGTTATTACACTTTTTCATTTCATTTCTATCTCTCTATTGATATCCTCTATTTGATGAGATATTGTCAACACACCTTCCTTAACTTCTTCAACTATGCTTTCCTTTAGTTGTGTGACCATAATTATAGTGGCTACTTGGAAGTCTTTTTCTGTTAAATCTGACACCTTGTCACTCTCACAGACAGTTTGTGTTTCCTGCTTTTTTTTTTCCGATGTATGGGTCATCCTCTCCTGTTTCTTGGCATGCCTTGTCATTTTTGGTTAGTAACTAGACATTTTGGATAGTATACTGGAGCAACTCTGGGTACTGGTTCTCCCATTCTGGGGTTTATTAATGTTATTTTCTTATTTGTTTAGTGACTACTACTGACGAGTATTTAAGTGTTCAGCTCCTCCAGGGGAAAAGGAGGGGTACAGACCTGGGACTGGGCATACCCACAGCCACCCTGGATGACAGTAGTACTGGTGTCTTTTCCTCATTCCCTGAGGAAGAAAACTCTCTTTTTCTCATTCCCTGACCTCAACCAGCTGTTAAACTCTACCAATTCCAGGCCAATTGCTCTACATTTTTCCCAACAATGCACTGAGGCATAAATTCCTCCAGAAAAAAAAAATAACCCAATCAAACTGTAGCTCCTTTGCTGGGATTGTTTCAGAACTCGGGGTTGGATATTTGCTCCTACCCTAGAAGAGGACCTCCTAACTGTCTAATTACCTGGTTCTCCCCTGTCAGCTAAGCATGCCTACAGATTAAACTGTATCTTCCTTAGATCCATGAGCCTCCTTCCAACTGCTTTTCACCATAATTGCCACTGTTTTTGAGTGGGCCCTCAGGTTTAAACTTCTGCACACTCTGTTACAAATGAAGCCAGTTCCTATGAAAGAGATTAGCAGCTATCTGCTTTACAGCCTTCCTCACCCTCAAGGCAAAATCTCTATGCCAGGGCTCTGGGCTCTGGGGACAATGGCCAACTTCCTCTGAGGTATACCGTTGTTCTAGGAGCACAGTTCTTAGGCCGAGGTCCTCTTGGCCTGCCTCTCCTGGTGCCTCACAGGCAGGACCATCAGGCCCCAGTGTTCTCAGCAGGCCACCCCCGAAGTGGAGCTGACATTCTGTGAGTGGGGTCTCCCCTCTCAGCCAGGCTTGCCTGAGCCTAGCCTCAGCAATAGGCAGCTGGGGCAGGATAAGAAAGGCTGAAGTCCTGCTCCTCCTGAGAAGTAATTCCTTGGCTGGGAGCCGGGGGAAAGGGAGCCCTATGTTCTGGGCTGTAGCAGAGCCAGAAGCGGAGGGAGGGAGCAGTCTTCGTTCAAATACCACAGACCTCTCTTACCAAATTTTTGTTGCTGTTCTTGAATAGGTGTTCCTTCATTTGCTGTTTGTTTTAGGACCATATCTGAAGCTTGAAATGGTTGATTTTTAAAATTGACTTTCCACTAGTTTCACCAGTGGATGGGTCAGCTGAGCTGTACCATGCTGTCATGCCCAAAGTCGATGTCCAGGAATGACCTCTTCACCCTTTCTCCATGGGCAACATACAGTCCAGATCAAGGAGCTCTTCCAGTTGTTGTAATCTGTTTTTATGTCCTGACCTCGAATAAGATCTCAGCCTCCTCACCAGTTCCATACCTCAGAGCACACAGTTACCCCAGAAGTTAATGCCCAGTGAGGAGTACAGGTCATTCTGATCATCAGCCAAGGAGGCAGCTGCAGAGGCAATGAGACTGTGGGATCAGCCAACAGTTAAATATTTACATAGGTGTTAGTAGCCGAGGGTGCTAGGTTTGGGCAATGGCTCAGCAACAGATGCTAGGTTCCATAGGAGCCTGCTGGTAGTAGAAGAAACTTGATGGTTTCTTTGCTAGCTTCTGCTCTACACTTTACTAGCCAATCCCCTTTTGGAGATATTGGGTTGTTTCCGATTTTGGGGTTCTTTTAAACCGTTACTGTATTTTAAATGTGATAATGTATGTTCTACCTCATTAGCCTTCTCTTTGCAAAATTATCTCATTACTATCAAACAATATTGGTGTCTACTTCACATAAAAATCCAATTCCTAGAGGAGTTACTGTTAAATTATATTTATAATAAAATTTTATCAACACTCATCAGCCAGAAACTATGCTAGCATGAAGTTCAGATTATGAAGTAAGGCTTTCTTTGGTGTATCTTAGGCAAAACTCTTCCTAAGGATAAAATGATGAACAAAATAAATAGAAAAAACAAATTTTTAAAAAAATTTGAGGACGTTGGCAGCATATAACCTTCATGATATTCCAAATACATAAAAAATTACCCTATTTCTTATATCATTTTCTCACCCATCCTCATTAATTGATTCTTCTAATAGAAGAATAGATACTACCTCCTACTTACATGACTTTTTCTCACTTTTACACCTTTCAGATTTTTTCCAGGCTAGGAATCATTTCATTATTTTATTAGCATAGTTATACTTAATACTGTTAATGTGCATCAGCAAAATTAATAACTTGACTTGCTTTTCCCAATTATATACCTATTTCTAAATTCCTTAATATGTCAACTTTTCACTTTTAGTTCCTCTGTTATATATCCCAGTGCTGATCGTGGAGCTAGCTCATTGTTTTATTAAAGGCATGGTCCCATATTTGGATGAAATCCTTGTGGTTTTAGGACATGAAGAAATAGTATGCTTTTTCCCAGGAAAATTCTGGTGAATTAAGAGGCATGATTTTCATGATGTAGAAGGAAAAATGAAAAATAATTCTATGAAGAAGAGCAATGAGGCTGCAATATCAATGAGGTGACTATCAACTATTAAATAGAGACAGAACCATGGCTTTTGGAACGCATAGTAAATGGAACTCAGGGAACTAGGGGCTCAGAAGAAGAAGAGTTGTGTGTAGTTTTGAAAAGAAAAACAAATAAGAAAAAGACTCAAACAGAGAAAATGGGATTGATTGATCCAGGTTAGAAGGGCTGGGAGATGAGTCCGTGAAACGTGTCTAAGCAAAGGCCAGAGACCAATGAGAGAAAACACAATTTGTATGGACATACTCAAGGGTCACAGGTGTAGTTGGCGAGGCTGCAGAAATGGCATGCTCACTTACCAAGAAATCACAAGAGTGAACTTGGAGTCCTCAAACATTAAAGGATTAGCACCTCCTATCCAGAGGGAGCTCAAAGTCAAATATACTTTGGAAAGGTAGAAGAAAGAAAAAGGGAAATTAAATAAAAGAACAGAAGCACGTCAGAGCTCAGAGGACTTGTCTAAAAGAAAAGGGACGCCTGACAGTGCCTACAAGGTACCACTTAGAGCTGACAGCATTCAAGCAAGAAGAGTCTCTTTTTTCTCCAAATTTATCTTTTCCCCATACCCTTGGGCACAACAGCAAAAAGATAATACAAGGATAGCTCTGGGGCTTAACAGATCCTAAGGTATGAAGTCAGTGTTGTACCTGAAGGTCTGTGAACTGACTGTTCCTTGTCAGGCTCCTTCCCCAGCCTCCACTGTTCTCTGAGCCTAGGGGTGGGCCCAAGACAAAGGAGTACTTGTTAGAGCCAAACAGATCACTTAAAACAGTCTCTTCAATTTGTAGATAAAGACACTGATATCCAGAGAGGTTAACTGGCTGCTCCAAAATCAAACTGAAGGTTTGTAATGGAAGTTTCTTGAATTCTAGTTTAATGCTCATTTCAACACACATACTTCTTCCCTAAAACTAACTGTAAAGGATTTTAAAATGTTTATTAAGAAATAGTCTGGAAAAGTGATATAGATACAAGGATATTAATTTCAGCACTATATTCTAGTACAAAAGAATGAAAACAACCATTGTCTATAAATCGAGAAGAGTTTAAATAAACAATGGCACATCCATTCATTGGCATAATGTACAGCTTTTTAATAAATGAGGTTGATCTATGTGTTTATATATATTATGTTCTCTGAGAGGCACTATTAAGTGAAAAAATCAACGTGCAGAAGTGGAAATACACACACCGTATCCTTCTATATGTTTAAACACCACTAGAAGGACATACCAAGAACTGGCAATAGTAGCTGCCAATAGGAGGGAAGCTCAGTGCTGGAAGAATGAGGTTTACTTTTCACCATATTCTCTTTTGTACCTTTTGAATTTTGTATTAATGTTTGTATTATCTATTCAAAAATATAAATAATTTTTTAGAAGGATATATGACAAAAATAAAGCTCACAGACATTACATTAGTTAGCATGGGTCAAACTAAGTGGGAAAGAATCCCAAATTAACTGGAAGCTCAATTCTCTCTAACATAAAAAGTTTCAAATAGTGGGAAGGTTCTGCTCTAAGCAGATGGCAAGGCCTTCTACTTCTGTTTTCTGACATTCCCAGGACAAGTGCCCTGATTTACATGGTCCAAGATGACTTACCACCACATCCCCATCCCAGCCAGCAGAAAGGAAGAAGAAAAAATGTCACTAGAGATGGGTCAACAGCAGATTTGAGGTGAAAGAGCCAGCAAAATTAAAGATGAAAAAAAATAATTGAAACTATCCAGTCTGAGAAGGAGAAAGAAAAAAAATGAAGAAAAGTGAACAGGGCCTAAGGAATTTGTGGGGCACAATAGGAATACAAACACACATATTATAGGAGTCCACAAAGGAGAAGAGAGGAGGGGCATACCGAATAAATATTTGAGGGAAAAATGGCTAAAAACTTCCCAAATTTAACATATGATAGCTATATATACGTTCAAGAAGTTCAGTGAACTCCAAGCAGGATAAACTCAAAGACAGCCCCACCAAGACACTTTATAATAACTGTTTAAATGAAGAAACAGAAGGACTCCTGAAAGCAGCAAGGCAATAGCAAATCATCCTATAAAAGGGATTCACAGTAAAATTGTGTCAATTTCTCATCAGACACCTTGGAGACCAGAAGGCAGTGGGATAATGTATTTAAAGTGCTAAAAGAAGAAAAGTCAACTAAGAATTCTCTATCTTGCAGAAACTGTCCTTCAAAAATGAGAAAAATGAACACATTTCCAGACAGGAAAAAACTGAGGAAGTTAGTTACCACTAGACTTTTCTACAGGAAATATTTCAGCCTTTAGGTTGAAAGGAAAGGGCCTAGAGATACCTTAAGTCATATGAAGAAATAAAGATCTCTAGTAAAGAATCATGGGAAATATGAAAGACGGTATTATTGTATTTTTGAATTGTAATGAAATGAAAGACATGGGAAAATATGAAAGATGGTATTATTGTATTTTTGAATTGTAACTCCATTTTTTATTTCTTAAGTGATTTAAAATACAAAGGTTTATAAACTTAATTATAAATCTATGTGATTGGACACACAATGCATAAAGTTGTAATTTGTGATAAAAACTTAAGGAGGAAACTGAAAGGTATATGAGCAGAGTTTGTATGCTACTAAAATTAAATTAGAGTAATTTCAAATTATATTGTTAATATATTTAGAATGGAAAATGTATAATATCCATGGTAATCACAAAGAAAATATTTAACAAATGTACACAAAAAGAAATTTTTTTTAGAAATAAATCAAACAATATAAAAGAGGTTGTAATGAAGGAAATGAAGGATGACAAAAGTATTAAATATGCAAAAACAAATAGGAAAGGAAAAGAGTAAGCCCTGCCTTACCAGTAATTACTTTAACTATAAATGGATTAAACCCCACAACCAAAAAGTGAAGATTGGCAAAATAGATTAAAAAAGAAAAACCAACATTATCCAACTATTTTCAAATACAAATGAGTCACATTAGATCCAAAGGCAAAAAAAAAAGTGCAAGTGAAAGGATAGAAAAAAATATTCCATGCAATAGTAGAAAAAGAGCAGATGGTTATACTAATATCAGACAAAATAGATGTTAAGTAAAAACTGTTAAAAGAGACACAGAAGAATATTATATATTGATAAAAGGGCCAATTCATAGAGAAGATATAACAATTATAAGCATTTAAGCATCTATGCACCTGAAAACATACAGAACATATATGCACCTGAAAAGAGACAGAATTGAAAGAGAAAAACAAACTGTTCTACAAAATATTCAAAGATTTCAATATTCTACTTTCAAGACAATAACAATAAGGAAATAGAGGACTTGAACAACACTATAAAGCAACTAGATGTATATAGACACATACAGACACATACATTCTGCAAAATAGCAGCATATACACTCTTCTCAAATGTATACGATCTTCTCCAAGATAGACCATATATAAAGACAGGCAAAAAAATTCTCAATAAATTTTAAAAGATTGAAATAAAATTATCTTCTCTGACCACAATGGAATAAAGCAAGAAATTAATAACAGTAGAAAATTCTCAGGTAAGTGGAAATTAAATAACATACTCTTAAGCAACAAAAGAGAAATCACAAGGTAAATTACAGAATACTTAGAGATGAATGAAAACAAAAACACAACATACCAAAACTTATGGGATGCAGGTTAGGCAGTGCTCAGACGGAAATGTATAGCAGTAAATGCCAAAATTAAAAAAGAATAAAGATCTAAAATGAATAATGCAACTTCACAACTTGAGAAACCAGAAAAAAATAAAATAAAATAATCCCAAAGTAGCAAAAGTAAGGAAAGAATAAAGATTTAGAAAGGAGTTAAATAAAATAGAGAATCAACAAAAATAAAGTTGGTTCTTTGAAAAGATTGATAAAATTACCAAACTTTTAGTTGGAGAAGCGAAGAAAATAAGAGAGAAGACACAAATAACAAAAATCAAAAATGAAAGTGGGAACATAAGCAGCCTTAAAGAAATAAAAGAATACTATGAACAATTGTACAAAAAACAAATTAGATAATATAGATGAAATAGACAAATTCCTAGAAAAGCACAAATTACCTACATTGACTCTACAAGATATAGAAAATCTCAACAGACCAATAATAAGAGTTTGAATCAGTAACAAAAACAAACAAAGAAAATTCCAGGACCAAATGGTTTGACTGGTTAAGTCAAAGAATTAACATCAATTTTCCTCAAATTCTTCCAACAAATTGAAGAGGAAGAGGAATACTTCCTAACTTGTTCTATGAGGCTAGCATGATTCTGATACCAAAGGCGGGTAAAGACACTTAAGAACATAAAATTCCAGACCAATATTCCTTACAAATATAGACAGAAAAATCCTCAACAAAATTCTAGCAAACTGAATCCTATAGCACACTGAGCAGATTATACTCCATGACCAAGTGAGATTTATCTCAGGAGTGGAAGGATGGTCTGACATAAGAAAATCAATCAGTGTAATACACCACATTAACAGAATGAAGGAAAAGAACCCCATGGTCTTGTCTCAACAGCCACAGAAAAGGCATTTGACAAAACCAGCATGCTCTCATGATAAAAGCACTCAGAAAACTAGGAATAAAAGGAAACTTCTTCCACAGTGCAAAGGTGTTTACTTTCTCAACATAATTTAAGAAAAACCCACAGCTAATACTCAATGTTGAAAGACTGAAAGCTTATCCCCTAAGATCAGAAAGACAAGGATGGCTTCTTTCACCACATTTATCCAACATTTTACTGGAAGTTCTAGCAAGAGCAATTGGGCAAGAAAAAGAAACAAAAGCCACCCACATTGGAAAGGAAGAAGTAAAACTATCTCTATTCACAAATCACATGATTCTATATTTAGAAAATACAAAAAAGAAAACACAAGAAGCTACTAGCTTCAGCAAACATACAGAGTACAAGAGCAACATGCAAAAATTAGCTATATTTCTATACTTCAGCACTGAACAGTCCAATAAGGAAAGCAATAAAACAATTACATTTACAAAAGCTTCTAAAGAATAAAGTATCTGGTAATAAATTTAACCAAGGAGGTGAAATACTTATACACTGAAAACTACAAAACACTGCTGAAAGAAATTAAAGAAGACCTAAATAAATGGTATGATATCCCACATTCATAAATTGGAAGACTTACTGTTTTAAAGATTTAATACTACTCAAAACAATCTATAGATTCAATTTCCATAAAAATTTCAGCAACCTTTTTTTTTGCAGAAGTGAGAAAGTGATCTTCAAATTCATATGGAATTTTAAGATGCCCTAGTAGTCAAAACAGTTTTAGAGAGGAAAAATAAAACTGAAAGAAACACACTTCCCAATTTCAAAACTTACTACAAAGCTATAGTAACCAAAGCTTTGTGGTACTGGCATAAGGATAACCACAGAGATAAAGAAAATAGACTGAGTTCAGAAATAAATCTACATATCTATGGTCAATTGCTTTTCAACAAGGATGCCAAGTCCATTCAATGGGGACAGAGTAGTCTCTTCAACAAATGGTGCTGGGAGAACTGGATACCCTTATGAAGGGGAATGAAGCTGGATCCCTACTTCATACTATGTACAAAAATTAACTTAAAATGGATCAATGACCTAAATATAAAAAGAGTCAAAACCATAACAGTATTACAAGAAAACATAACATGAAGTCTTTTGTGACTGTGCATTTGGCAATAGATTCTCAAAAGCAAAAGCAACAAAAGAAAGAAGCATAAATTGGACTTCATCAAAATTAAAAACTTTTGTGCACTGAAGGACATTATAAAGAAAGTGAAACGGTAACATATAGAATGGGAGAAAACAGTTGCAAATTTCCTATCCAATAAGGGCTTTATATCCAAGATGTATGAAGATATATGAAGAACTATTACAGCTCAACAACAAAAACACAAACACCCAATGTTAAAAGTGGGTGAATGACTTGAATAGACTTTTTCCAATGAAGACATACAAATGGCCAATAAGCACATGAAGAGATGCCCAAATCATTTGCCATTATGGAAAAATAAATAAAAACTCCAATGAGATAACACTTTAAACCCAGTAGAATGACTATTAATAATAATTATTTTTAAAATCAGAAAATAAAAAATGTTGGCAAGGATGTGGAGCAATTGGTACACTCCTGAATTGCTGGTGGGAATGTAAAATGCTGCAACCATTATCTGAAACAGTTTGGTGTTCCTCCAAGTTAAACATAGGTTTAGTATATGACCGAGTCCCTGAAAACAGATATTTATATAACAGTGTTCATAGTGGTATTATTCCCAATAGCCTAAAGGTGGAAACAACCCGAATATTTGTTAATAAATGAAAGGATAAATATTTATGTGTGACACAAACACATAAATAAATCTATACACAATGACTATTACTTGGTTGCAAAAAGGAATGAAGTTCTCTGACCAAAAGGGGGAAAAGAAGTGTAATTAATAAAGTGGCAGTGGCAGAGAGAGTTCAAATAGAGTCGAGAGGCTACTCTGGAGGTTGCTCTTATGTAAGTTTCAGGTAGACCTTGCTACCTATCATAACCTGCCAACCCCCAACCAGGACCACTCCAGCCAATCCTAAAGAACACCTAGGGCAATATATAAGATTCCATAAGGGTTCCATGCACTAGAGTAACCTTTCAGAAATCTACAACCTCCAGATGGGTCCCTGGTCCGGATAAGCCCTGAAATGTAGCCCAGCCTCTCCAGAACATCAGATAGTTCCATCTTCCTACCCGATATTAGTGATGGACCCTTCCAATATCAAAAATTTAGAATTGCCATAGCCCAAACAACCCTAAAGAGAGGTATGGAAAGATCAAAGATGGTGATGGTGGAGTTATACAGAGAAGATAGGATTTAACAAGTGAATATGAATGCTGAATCATTAAATTGATATCTCTTTTAATCTATAGTATATTAGAGCAGCTAGAAGTAAAAACCTAAAATTGTGAAATTGTAACCCATGTCAAAGTCTGAAATATGTTCTGCAACTAATTGTGGTGCTGTGCTTTGAAATGTATAGCTTTTTGTATATATGTTATTTTTCACAAAAAAAGGAAAAAAATCAATCATGATGATAAAAAAATATTTAAGCCCTCTAGCCTCCTAAATTCTGGAGCAGCTAGAAGGAAAAATATGAGAGGATTTTATGACAAACTCTGGGATCTGTCCTATAACCACTTTTTGAAGAGTGCTTTGAAAACTATTGCTTTTTTATTTCTTTGCATTGTAAATATGTTATACTATACAATAAAAAAGTTAAAAAAAGAAAAAACAAAACAAAAAGAAATGAGGTTCAAATACATGCTACAGTATGATAAGTCTTGAAAACATGGTGAATGAAATAAGCCAGGCACACAAAAAGACAAATACTGTATGATTTGATCTATATGAAATACCTAGAATAAGGAAGTTCAGAGGCAGAAAGTAGATTATAGGTCACCAGAGTCAGAGGGACAGGGAAATGGGGCATTATTGTTTAATAGGTACAGAGTTTATGTTCGTGGTGACGAAAAAGTTTTGGTAATGGATGATGTATGGAGGTAGTGACTGTAGCACATCATTGTAAATATAATTAATGCCACTGAATCGTGCACTTAGAAATGGTTAGAATAGAAAATTTAATTTTACATATATTTTACTACAAAAAATTTAAAAGAAAAATTACAGTATGGGATGATTGTTCTACTTTGTAAATTTATGGTATGCAGAATATACAGTTATCCCTTCTACATTGCAACTTTCTCCATCATGGTTTGATATATCACAGTGGCATAAGAAACTAAATGGGAATTTTGTGGGAGTTTTGCAGAAGCCGTAGATGACATGCCAAGGCCAGCAGACAACACAGAAAAAGTTTAGAAACTCAGAAACGCATAATATATATATATATAGTATTGCATAATATCAGCATATTGTATCTATTAATATCAATAAGGTACTGTAAAAACTCCATAAAAGAAAAAACAGAAAATTCAGACTTCTTCTCTGGTACGAAGGAAAGGCCAAGAAATTTTATGTGGCTTTTCTACATCCTGCAATGTGGAAGGGATAACTGTATCTTAATTTTTAAAAAATTTTAATAAAACCCCAATCAGTTTGTGACTTGACCAAGTGACTGGTGCACTGGATTTTCTCAAAGATGGGGAGAGTATGACAGACCAGCAATATACAGGAACGCAAAGTAACCACAAAGCAAATATCCATCTCAAGTGCTAAAACTGCACAGGTATCTTGCTAGGAAACAGATGTACCAAAGTGAATTCCTCCTCACAAAGGTGTCTTCCAAGAGAACCCCTATGTCCATACCAGATTCCTGAATCCTGTTACAGGAAGCTATAACAGAAAACTGGTTTTGTGGAACGTGGTAGAAGCACCCAGAAAAGGAGAGTGGATATGTATTAGCATGAAAATAAAACCTTATTGCAAATTATACTGATGCTATAATTAAAAGCAGGCCTTTAAGAATCCCCATAATGAAAAGGGTTCCCTATCACAATTTGCAGTTTTTTAAAATCAAAGAAAATTTACATTTCGTTTGCTGTGACACTGGTAAATTCTGGCTCAGGTTGGTGATCTGTGACATATGAAGCTTGAAACATTATCAAGCAAATTACTCTTTATGAAAAGTCCATGAGACAGTGTAGTTTATAAAAAGTAATGTGTTTATAGTTAGACAGAGAGACCCAGGACTTAAGTTTGCATCTGAGGTGTGGCCTGGGCAAGTAATTTATTCTATGGCAATGTTACTATATTGTGTCTATGAGAAAAAACATATATACAAAGTGCACAGCACATACACAGAGTTTTAAAAATTAGTTCAGATTTTACCATACTGGGTCCCAATACAGCATAAAATCAACTAAAAATTCTACACTCCAAGTCATTTCAATTAGAAAAAGAAAACCCTTCACGTATTCCTAACACACACAGGGGAAAAGGAAAAAACTGGAAACTGGATTTGTCAATGGGGATGAAGAACCACTGGAATCCATTCAAGAACTCTTTATTATGCTACCACTGTGTGCACCATACGAGATATTGCCAGAATCAGAATGGCATCAAGCAAGAGTGCTGTCTTGTGGGTACCCTGCACTGGTGAGGGGGCTGAAGGCACACGGGCATGGTCTGTGGGTAGTTTCTGAAGTACCAGCCTTGCTCACCATTTCCTCTGAAAACTACCTTTGGCCTCATATCTCACTAAAGGTGTGTCTAAATGGCCATGTTGTACCACATGACAATTCCTTCTCCCAACCCCCCACCTAGCCAGAGCTTGAATAAGCAAGCCCCAACGAGAGCCCTTCTGGACAATCTGAACTAAGAAATGGATTCTTTAGGCAACTACTGTTGGCTGATGGAAGGAGAGAAAGAGAGAGAAGAGGAGAGAAGGCTGGAAAGAGAAACAAGCCTTGGATTCTTGACCTTCCAGTCCTCATTTCAGCCACACTTCATTTTAAACGTTTTGAACATACTTTATCATACATTTAAAAAAAAAACCCTTTCTCTACTTGAAATAGTTTACAGGAGGTGTTACATGCATGTAATAAACAAAAGACACAGAGAACTACACCCCCCTACTTGTCAGCCATGCAACCCTGGACAAGTCACTTAGGTTTATGAGCCAAGCTTCTATGGCCAAAAACATGAATCTGCCACAGAGGATGACTGAGAGATGGGGTGGAAGACAGTAAAACGAAGGGGGCCTCTGACAGGAGTATCACATTCAGAAAGAAAATGAGGACTGAGACTTCATAATTATTTTAACAAAGAACATGAACATGATCTCTCTTCTTTCTCCCCCAATTAAGGGGAAAATAATTGAAGTTATCCTTTCGGTGGTATGTCCTCACTTCTGACTTGGTCTGTGTGTCGTTGAGATTGGCTGTAGGGACTTTCCCTCAGTCAACTGTAGGGAATCAATGGGAAAATGTAAGTTTCTATAAGGTCTTGAGTTTTTGCCAAATACCAGATCTTTAATTTTTTAAAACGTTTTTATTGTGAAATGCAGAATACATACAAAAGGGATAAATTTCAGAGTAACAAGTAGCCTCAGAACAAATTTTAAAGTATGGTATGGGTTACATTTCCACCATTTCAGATGTTTCCTTCTAGCTGCTCTAAGACACTGGGGACCAAAAAGAAATATCAAGATGATGATTCAGTAGTTATATTCATTTCTTAAATCTTATCTTCTCTGATATAACTCATTCTTCTCCTTTGATCCATCTCCCAATCTTCAGGGATATTTGGGTTGTGACCATTCTAACTTCTTCATGTTGAGGAGGGGTGTCAACATTATGCGGAAGGGAGATGCAACTGGTTGATGCTCTTGGAGAGACCTGTACCTCTGGGCTTCAAGGCTTATCTAGCCTAGGAACCATCTGGAGGTTAAATGTTTCTGAAAAATAAACTTAGTGAGTGAAACTTTTATAGAGCCTGTCATGGTTAGGGACACGTGTCAACTTGGCCAAGTTGTGGTACCTGTTTATCTGATTGGGCAAGCGTTGGCCTGTCTGTTGCAATGAGGACATTTCACAGGATTAGGTCATGAGCACATCAGCTGCATCCACAGCTGAATCCATTTGTAATCAGCCAAAAGGGAGTGTCTTCTGCAATTAGTGATGCTAAATCTA
>PVIY010055597.1:0-13663 GCA_004026745.1 Myrmecophaga tridactyla | reverse complement strand
AAAAAAAAAAAAAAAAGAATGAGAGAGAGAGAGAGGATACATATAAATAAAATCAGAAATGGGAGAGGAGACATAACTACTGACCCTGCAGAAATAAAGGAGTTAATGAGACGGTACTATGAGCAACTATATGCTAATAAACTAGACAACGTAGATGAAATGGACAACTTCCTAGGAAAACAGAAACAGACATTGACTCAAGAAGAAATAAATGACCTCAACAAACCAATCACATGTAGAGATTGAAAGGGTCATCCAGAAGCTCACTGACATGAACTAATTTTAATAAGCAAACTCATAGAGGCAGAATCTAGAATATAGTTTACCAGGGGATTGGAGTAAAGAATGAGCAACTGATCCTTAATTTGTACAGAACTTCCAGTTAAGTTGATTACAAAGGTTTGGAAATGGATAGGGATGATGGTAGCACATTGTTGTGAGTGTAATTAACAACACTGAATGATGTTGGTGGATGTGGTTGAAAGGGGAAATTTTGGGTCATGGATGTTATGGAAGGAAAGTTAGAAGATAAACATGGGACTGTATAACAGTAAACTCTGTTGTGAACTATGGACTGTGATTAATAGTACAGATATAAGAATGTTCTTTTATGAATTATAACAAATGTACAATGCTATTACAAGGTGTTAATAATATGGTGGTATTTGGGGGGAAATATACCTAATATAAACCATAGACTATAGTTAAATTAATATTCTAATTATCCTTTCATAAATTGTAACAAAAGTCCCACATTAATGCAAAGTATCAACAATTGGGAATATATGGGAACATTGTATTTTTTGCATGACTTTTCTGTAAACCTAAAAGTTCTCTAATTAAAAATAAAACAATAATTAAAAAAAACATTATGCTAACTGAAATAAACCATAAGCGGAACAAAACAAAAAAATCTGTTAATGAGAACAAATGCAAAGAGTAGAAGTGTTTTAAAACTTGGTCTTTACTCTGGAATGATGTGATTAGAAGGCATTTCAGAGTGGGCCTTCAAGTCCCAGTTGTGTCCAAAATGTGAACACCTCACTTACTGAATAAGGAAATTATGTAAGCTTATGGCTCAGTAATCTTTCTTGTATCTTGGCTTGGTATAGTGCAGATTTTTGTTTTGGTTTTGGTTTGTTCATTTGTGTATCCTTTCAACAAGTGTTTCTTGCTTTTGCTATGTGCAAGTCAATTCAATGGGAGGAGATGAGGATACAAATAGGACACTCTTACATCCCAAGACTCTAAGAGTTTACAGTGCAGTGGAGAAGCCAATTGTACACACAGATTCTACATGAGAAGTATTTCAAAGTGCCCCAAAAGAGGCATAGAAAGGGAATTTTAGGAGTTCAAAAAAGGAAGAGGTCACCTCTACGATAGTTCTGTATGGCACCTGTCTTTCATTCCTGAATGAATAACACTTAACAGCAAACAAACAACAGGAAATTAACAGTGACTGAGAGCTGATTTTGTCAGGTTATATTGAGACTGTGACCAAGATCAAAGCAAACCACTCCTGTTATTCGGGTAACAAAAATGCTGCTGGATTTCAACCAAGGAAAAATATTCACTCAGTAATTAGTGTTTTTAAGATAAAGTACCATGCAGAAAGAAAAATAGCTAAGATACTGTTCTAGTTTGTTAGCTGCCAGAATGCAACACACCAGAGACAGATTGGCTTTTAATAAAAGAGGATTTATCTTGTTAGTTCTTCAGAGGAAATGCAGCTAACTTTCCACTGAGGTTCTTTCTTATGTGGGAAGGCACAGGATGGTCTCTGCTGGTCTTCTCTCCAGGCTCTGGGTTTCAATAACTTTCCCTAGGGTGATTCCTTTCTGCATCTCCAAAGGCCTGGGCTGAGCTGCAAGTGCTGAGATGAGGAATGCTGAGCTGCTTAGGCTGTGCTACGTTGTGCTCTCTCATTTAAGCACCAGCCAATTAAGTCAAACGTCATTCATTGCAGCAGGCACACCTCCTGGCCTACTGCAGATGTAATCAGCAATAGATGAGGTTCACGTACCATTGGCTCATGTCCACAGCAACAGAACTAGGTGCCTTCACCTGACCAAGTTGACAACTGAATCTGACTATCACAGATACTGACCCTGACCTAAAGGAATATATTATATAATTGGGAGTAGTTACTTAAGAATAACATATTAAAAACATATCAGAACTAAGATCTTGTGACTCTCCAGTTTAAGCCCAGCTGTTTTTTTTAAGATTTTTTAGTGTGAAATATAACATATATACAAAAAACAATGAATTTCAAAATACATTGTAACAAGTAATTATAGAACAGATTTCAGAGTTTGATATGGGTTACAGTTCCACAATTTCGGGTTTTTACTTCTAGCTGCTCCAAGACATGGAGACTAAAAGAAATATCAATATAATTTTTTAGCAGTCATACTCATTTGTTAATTGCTATCTTCTCTGCTATAACTCCTCCTTCCCCTTTGATCCTTTTCCCAATCTTTAAGTACTTGGGCTATGCTCATTCTAACTTTCTCATGTTAGATAATATTGGATAGGGGGTTGTATTAGTCAGGGTTCTCTAGAGAAACAGAATCAACAGGGAACACTTGCAAATATAAAATTCATAAAAGTGTCTCACGCGACCGCAGGAACGCAGAGTCCAAAATCCACAGGGCAGGCTGTGAAACCGACGACTCCAATGGATGGCCTGGATGAACTCCACAGGAGAGGCTCACCAGCCAAAGCAGGAATGGAACATGTCTCCTCTGAGTCCTCCTTAAAAGGCTTCCCATGATTAGATTTAGCATCACTAATTGCAGAAGACACTCCCCTTTGGCTGATTACAAATGGAATCAGCTGTGGATGCAGCTGATGCGATCATGACCTAATCCTTTGAAATGTCCTCATTGCAACAGACAGGTCAGCGCTTGCCCAATCAGATAAACAGGTACCACAACTTGGCCAAGTTGACACCTGTCCCTAACCATGACAGGGGTGGAACTGGTTGATGTTCTTGGAGAGGCTGGCCCCTGTGGGCTTCAGGATCTATCTGGCCTAGGAACCTAGAATCTGGATGTTGTAGGTTTCTGGAAAGTAATCTTAGAATGTGAAAATTTGTAGAATCTCAGATAAAGCCCTAGGTGTTCTTTAGGATTGACAGGAATAGTTTTGATTGGGGGTTGGCAAACTGAGGTAATTCGCAATATCTGGCTGAAGCTAGCATAAGAGTAGCCTCCAGAATAGCCTCTCAGCTCAATTTGAACTCTCTTGGCCACTGATACCTTATTTTGTTGCATTTCTTTTCCCCCTTTTGGTCAGAAAGGCATTATGGATCCCATGGTGCCAGGGAACCCAGCTATTTTTTAAAGCTTTATTAAAATAATTTAGAACATATCTATGGAGTAGCTTTGGGATTGTAGGAGAAAAAACTGGGTCATTTTTTTGCGGGAAGAAAATATTTGCAAAACATTTATTGACAAAAGAATGGTCAACACAATATAAAGAACTCCAACAATAAAATAATAAAAAAGACAAATCATCTAATCAAAAGTTGGACAAAAGACTAAGACATTTTATAAAGGGACATAAAAGTGGCCCATAGGTTGCCCACGCAAAAAAAAAAAGCCCCATCAGAAAGACCCATCAGGACATGAAAAAATGCTTGACTTGATTAGTCATCAGGAAATGCAAATTAAGTGAAATACATGCCTAGTAGAACAGCCAAGTTAGAAAGATTTATACCACCAAATATTCGTGATGATGAGGGGCAACCAGAGCACTCAGACACTTTTGGTAGATAAATAAAATGGTACAACTACTCTGGAAAATGGTCTGGTGGGTTTTTATAAATCTCAACTTTGCTGTGTGTTTGAAGCTTTTATATTAAAATTTAAATATATATGTATATACACACACACACAAGATTTTTAAATAGGACATAAAATAATTCTATGAACACTGATTATAATAAATACATGAAATAGGTGTATCTGTATTTCTTTAAGCTGCTTAAAGAAATATTTCTAAATATTAGAAATTTAGAATAATATTTCTAAAATACAGTTGTAAGTAAAGTTGGTTCTATTGTTTAAAAAAATCTGTCATTATTTCACACTATTCAATATTTCTCCACATCTTAATATTTAGCCTTTTAAATAACTTCATAGTAATACACCAAAATCACTATATAAAAATCCACTTAACCATTTCCCTAAGATAGACATTCATGATAGAAGAGGCAGTAAGAAAAGTCCCAGAATGGGGAGGCCAGGCAACCCAGGTTCCCACCCTCCTGGTCCAGTTCTGTCAGTTAATCCCTGGGGGTAGGTTACTTCCTCATGTGTCCTCAATCTTCTCCTATGTTAACTGCAGTACTAGGACTTAAAGAACTCCATAGCTCCTACCAGCTCTAAAATCAGTGCTTTTGATAAGGATGGTTTCCAGTTTTGCTCTATTATAAGTAATGCCATTATGAAATTATTTTAGAGTATTATTCTTTGAATTATTAAAGGAAACACATTCATGATGGAAAATTAAGAAAATACTTTAAAATTCAAACAAAGGAAATCAAAATCACCCATAACCTCTGCTACCCAAAGATTATCCTTGTCAACGTTCCAACGTGTCTCCTTCTATTTGAAATTTGTCAATTTTTTGTGTGCTGATATGAAAGGGAAAAAAGTATCTGATACAAGTTGGGTTTTCCAGGAACAGACACTGATTACAAATTTGTACACAAAGATTTATTAGGAATCAACATCCATAGGAAAGGAGAGGAATGGAAGCAAGATTGGTTAGAGGGAAAAGTCCAACTGTGAAGCAGGTTCAATAAACAAGGCTCAATGCTGAGACTGCTCTGGAGTATATGTATCTATCATAGTTGTTGTGCCTTGAGACAAAATAACCGGGCTTTGGTAAACCTGCCTCACTTAGTCAGTGACTGTGAGCCATCCTGGGAACCTGAGGTAAGACCTGAAAGAGCTGACAGCTTGTGACTGTGGGCTGTTACCCAGATGCTGAGTTTCTCCTTGAAGGAGGATCTGGAATCTAGAGCACACATGTCTATGCCCACTGCAGCATCTTTTCTCTTCTACTTTGCATTTCTTCCAGTATCAGTGAAGTCTTAAAATATTTATGGGTTAAAATGCAAATCTAATCATGCTTTAAAATCCTGTGCTCAATTGTGAGCTATCAGTCCTGTTTTGGAGGCAGCATAGTAACCCTACACACATATTGGGGTGCCTATATGTTGGTGCCGATCTGTCAGGTAGAAGCCTGAAGGACTTAACCAGGAAACGTCGCTTGGGCTCACCCTTGTCCTGCAGGAAGAAGCAGCTTAAAGACAACTACCAGTATTAAAAATAACCAAGTCAAAGCGGCCTAGTGAAAAGAATTACCTGCATTAAATCATACACTAGAGAGCCCAGGAGGGGGTGAAAGTCTATTTTATATGGCATAGAGTGTGCATTTTTATTACTGTTAATGGAGGAGTCCCTAAGGCCACCAGCAAACACTAGCCCAGGATAAGAAGAAGGATTCATGCAGACTCAGATAAGACAGGACTCTGTGTGGAGACCCAGGGCCAGGGTTCCCTCCATAAGAAGAGTAAGTTGCTGCAAATAGCCACCTACTTGACCAGGACAGAAGTTAAAAGTCAACCAACCTCCTCAGGGAGGAACAAATATACAGATGTTATCACAAACCACTTATCTTGGTAAAGCATTAAAACGCCTCTCCCCTGATGTGCAGGTTGATAACAAATCTCCAGATCCCCTGCATCATGAGACCCTGCTAAAACTCTGTTCTCGTACCCTATGAATGCCCTTGTCCTAAACCCTTATAAGCTGCCCTGTGTACTCTAGCCTTCACAGAGAACTATTTCCATATTTCTGGATGTCCACCAGCAGAGACCCTCTCCTATTTGTTGAACTCATGTCTGACTCTGCGCCTAGCATGTCCTCTGGTCTTGGGGCTATGCTGATCAGAGCCCTTCAAGAGCTGGGTTGGAACAATTGGCAAGCCACCCAGGAATCCAAAGAGCTGCCAGCCATAGCAGGCGTGAGTCCTGGAAGGAGAATCCATGGAGGAAATCCCAAAGTGGCCTATATTGCCAATGTGGGGAGAGGTGGCTGCCCTGCCAGATGAATGCAGATGATCACAAGAGTATGAGGATGCCCTGAAAACTCCAGCAGGGTTGCCAACTGTTTCGCAATAAATAAAAAGAAGGACAATTAATTTTAACAAAAAAGAAAAAGAAAGCCAAGTAGCAGCAGCCATAGCCTGTCCTCTTTTAGGAGCCTTACATTTGGCCACAGAGTCAAAATAGACAGCAAAAGTAACTAGAGAGGGACACATGGCTCACTCAAGCAGACATGAGAGATACCTTAAATGAGTGGTTGTGTGATGTGAATAATCAATTAGAAACATTAACCTGTAGACATGATTGAGCCCTTGGTAGCAAATTACCCTGAGTTCAAGTCCAGAGAATACAAATCACTCTGGGATGAGACCCCAGAAGATGGGGCCCTATACACTCCTCCTCATATGAGGAAGGAGAGGAGGGTGGGTACCCCATAATACAACGGAAATGGAAGGCACCACAATCAACCCCCTGAGGCTCAGCAATTCCAACCTCCTGAACAGAAATTACATGTCACTATAAGATATTATACCACTGCCAAATTGGGTGATTTAGGGCAGTGGCACAGACAAAAAACTAGGGACTCCCTACCCAATTGGTTTCTGGGGTTATGGGACATGGGAACAGAGGAGTTAATGCTTTCTGGAGTAGCGATGAGTAAATTGGTGCCTATCGCAACCCACCCTTTGCTATGACAATGCTTGAAGGATGCCTCAGCTGATGTGAAACCGCCTCCTTATTGGTATGGCTGATGGATGGCTGTAAGGTTGCATGGCCTGATAAAGGGGATATACTGCACAATACCCCCCATTGGCTAAATATGGAATTGCTACAAGATGTTTTAATGGGCCTGGGAATGAAACATGCCATTTATGTTGTGGCTTTTGTAGGTCCTGACACTGAAGCTTTTCCTACAGGAATGAAAGACACAGTATTGCACACTGGCCCCAACTATTGCTATGGGCCTCTTATGCCTATCCCAAGTCTGTTAGTAAGACAGTCCATTTCCCTTGCACTCAGGCTATAGCTGACCTCAGAGAGTAAGAGGGGCTGCAGAAAAAGGAGGCAGGGATAAGGGCAATGGGAAAGGCTCCCCGTGAGCATGACACCCTATTCAGGTATCTTGCAAGCAGATGTGGGCAGATCTCATTGCTGGAGGCACAGAGATAGAGGTTATAAATAGGCAACCTAATACAGTCCTGGTAAAACTATGAAGCAAACAGACTAAGGACCAGAGATTCACTAAAGTGAGCTCCCAAGCTTCTGAGGGAGAAAGGAATTCAGTAAAGAAATCACCATACAGAGCCCTAGCCCAG
The DNA here is from genome assembly GCA_004026745.1 of Myrmecophaga tridactyla. Classification (NCBI taxonomy): domain Eukaryota; kingdom Metazoa; phylum Chordata; class Mammalia; order Pilosa; family Myrmecophagidae; genus Myrmecophaga; species Myrmecophaga tridactyla. The sequence goes on along the minus strand of PVIY010055597.1, from coordinate 6,226 downwards.
GAACCCTCCACTCTCCCAGAAGAGGCCAGACAACCCCCTTTCCCTCTTTTGTAGGGGGGAGGTAGAGATTCCTGGATGCAAACAATAGCCAGGAACCCTGGGGATCAAAAGCCACATGTAGAATTAACCATCTACTGGTCGCTGACTATCCAGCAGCAAGTGTTAGCACTAGTAGATAAAGGAACTGAATACACCTTAATCAATGGGAATGTAACCAGATTCCATGGGCCAGTACTAGCTAAAAACAGCTATGAATCCAGGCAAAGCAGTATAGTCTAACTTTCCAAATAGGGAGATTGCCAAACCTAATGTATACAGTATATATTTCCTCTATATCAGAATACATTTTAGGCATTGATCTTCTACAGAATGCCCTGTTGCAGTCCTGTTGCATTTCCTGATGAAGGAAAATGCCTCCCAGGGAGCTTCATGAAGCCAGGAGAGGAAGCTAGCAGATGATGCTGTGTTCACCATGTGCCCTTCCAGACGAGAGAGGAACCCTGACCATGTTCACCATGTACCTTTCCAGATGAGAGAGAAACTCTGACTGTGTTCACCATATGCCCTTCCACTTGAGAGAGAAACCCTGAACTTCATCGGCCTTCTTGAACCAAGGTATCTTTCCCTGGATGACTTTGATTGGACATTTCTATAGACTTGTTTAATTGGGACATTTTCTTGGCCTTAGAACTGTACACTAGCAACTTATTAAATTCGCCTTTAAAAAGCCACTCTGTTTCTGGTATATTGCGTTCTGTCAGCTAGCAAACTAGAACAGATACTAATTTCTCATAGTAAACCAGTGATGCTCTGGATTATGCCAAATAATTTCACTCCCAATAATCTGCTTCATATGCCATGTTCTAGTTTGCTAGCTGCCAGAATGTGATATGCCAGAAACAGAATGGCTTTTAAAGGGGGAATTTAATAAGTTGCAAATTTACAGTTCTAAGGCCATGAAAATGTCCCAATTAAAGCAAGACTATAGAAATGTCCAAATTAAGGCACCAACAAGAAGTTACCTTTATTCAAGAAAAGCCAATGAAGTTCAGGGTTTCTCTACCAGTGGAAAAGGCACATGGCAAACATGACAACATCTGCTAGCTTTCTCTCCAGGCTTCTTGTTTCATGAAGCTCTCCCGGGGCATTTTCTTTCTTCATCTCCAGAGGTCTCTGGCTGTGTGATCTCTCATGGTTCTAGTGGCTCTTTAGCTTTCTCTAAAATGTTTCATCTTTTAAAGGACTTCAGTAAACTAATCAAGACCCACCTGGAATGGTGGAGTCACATCTCCCTCAATTAATACCCACAAATGGGAATGTCACACCTCCTTGGAGATAACCTAATCAAGTTTCCAATTTACAGTATTGAATAGGGATTAAAAGAAATCCTCCACAAGATGGATCAGAATTAAAACAAAGCTTTTCTAGGGCACATAATCCTTTCAAACCTACACATGCCACATTCTAATAGTCTTTCTTACTGGCCATACTAGACTTTTGAAAGGGCTATGGGTGGGTATTAATATCCCCACTTATTCCAACTCTTTGATAGTGGCTGAGATTTCTCAGTGCCCTCCTGGAAGTATATATTGTTTTGTAGCCATGACCTTCCAAGGTAGGGGTGGTTTTACAGGAGACCATTTAGCTTGTCCTATCAGCACCATTTTAATCACTCTACACTGGAGGCAGAATTCCCCTAAGAGGCTGGCTGGTGGACTCTGCTTCTCGTGGCTATGTCATTCTGCTCTGCTCTCTCTGAAATCTCTTTCTCCAAAATGTTTCCTGTTTTATAGGATTCCAGTAAACTAATCAAGACCCACCCAAATGGGTGGAGACACACCTCTACCTATCCAGCTTAACAACCACTCTTGATTGAATCACATATCCAGGGAGATGATCTAATTATAGTTTCAAACATACAATGCTGAATAGGCATTAGAAGAAATGGCTGCCTTTACAAAATGGGATTGGGATTAAAACATGGCTTTTCTAGGATACATACTCATTTCAAACCAGCACAGTATCCAATTGTGTCAATATCATTTTGTGTTGGATCTTGCTAATGCTTTCTTTAGTATCTCCCTAGAAAAATCAAGCCAACCTGCATTTGACTTCACTTGGAGAGGTCAGCAATGGACTTTTACTATGCTTCCTCAAGGCTATGTACATAGCCTGACCATCTGTCATAGGGAAAAGGATCTGGCTAAGTGGAAAATCTCCACAAGTATAACTTTATTTCACTACATTGATAATGTCATGTTAACCAGTAATTCTCTTTCAGAATTAAAAGAAACCTCAGATTCATTGCTATCTCAACTTGTGATTCAGAGATAGGTAGATGATCACCACAAGCTACAAGGCCCTGGCTGCTCTCAAATTCTTGGGTGTTGTACAGCTGGGTAAGGCAAAAACTGTACCTTCCGTTGTAATCGATAAGGTGCAATGTTTCTCCACACCACAACTTCCAAAACAACTAATAGCTTTCTTGGGGTAATATAAAAGGTATTAGAGATCTTTTGTTCCTCATTTAGCCCAAGAGTTAAAACCTTTGTATATTCTGGTTAGGAAATACCTGGGAATGGGTTACCTCCTGAAAGGCTGTTTTTGAAAAAGCAAAAGGACAATAGCACAGGCACAAGCACATGGGGCGGGGGGGCGGGGGACACATAGATCCAGACCTGCCCTGTGAACTGAATGTAGTCAGCTCTGATATTGGCTTTGGGGGGAGAGGTATCTGTGGCAGAGGCAAAATACTAAACAAATTTCCCTTGGCTTTTGGTCACAATTATGGAAAGGGGTAGAACTGAGATACAGTCCCTTAGAAAAGAATTATGTACTGCATACAATGCCTTGTTGCAAGTAGAGGAACTGGTGCAAAGAAGCCCAGTCACCTTGAAAATGGCTATCCCTATTCATGGGTGGTGAATTGATACAACTTTTAAGCCATGCTCTGGCAGTGCCCAACTGGGCACATTGACCAAATGGAAAGCCTACCTGCTACAGCACAACTATTTTCAATAGTAGCCCTCTGAGTGCATAAATGTATACGATTCTTGGAATGGTGTCCTATATAGAAGATTCAGTGGCTAAAGTCACTGCAACTGAAATAGCCATTGAAATGCCCACTATACAGGGCGCAGGTACCATTCCCAAATCTGCTTGTTACACTGATGGATCTGCTAGCAATTAGACTCCCACATGGACAGCTGTGACAGTACAACCCACTACTGACACCATACTGTGGGAGACTGGTTAGAGCAGTAAGGATTGTAATCGTGCATGAACCAGGAGATGCACTATCTATATTGACAACTGGGCTGTTTACAAAGGCCTTATAACTTGTATGGCAACCTGGGAGCAGGAACAATGGACAGTCACAGGTCACCAAGAATTATGGAAAGGCATCTGGGATGCCTGCTGTGCTGGTTTGAAACTGTTGTGTACTCAAAAAAAGCTATGTTTTTTTAATCCCTATTCAATATTGCTGGGTAGGATCTTTTTGATTAAGTTTGTTTCCATGGAGATGTGACCCATCTAGTTGTGGGTGGGACCATTGGATTAGGAGGTTTCCATGGAGATGTGTCTCCATCCATTCAAAGGGAGGTTGCTTACTGGAGTCTTTTAAGAGGGAACCATTTCGGAAAAAGCTTCAAAGCCCACATAGCCAGAGATCTTTGGCAAAGTAGAAGGAAAATGCCCCTGGGGAAGTCCTTTGAAATCAGAAATCTAGAAAGAAAGCTAGCAGATGTCATCATGTGCTTTCCCAGCTGACAGAGGTGTTCCATACCCATCAGTTTTTCTTGAATCAAGGTATCTTTCTCTGGATGCTTTAGTTCATATATTTTAATGGCCTTAGAACTGTAAACTTGCCACTTAATAAATTCTCTTTTTAAAAGCTTTCCATGTCTGGAACATTGCATTCCAGCAGCTTTAACAAACTAAAATACCTGCCAACAATGAAAGGGAACTATCTATCATGTGCCTGCCCACATTCACAACACAGTACCTGGGAATCTGGAAGCAGATGCACTTGCATGGATTCAGAGCTGCACAACTGAAACCAAGGAAGTGATTGAATGGCTTCATTGCAAAAGCAGACACCAAGGGTATCAAATCCTGTGGTGCCTGGCCCAGCAGTTCCAGCTGCCAATCACATGCCAGCAGCTATAGACATCACTAGAGTGCCCTTCATGCTCCCTGTGGTGACCATGTGGCTACCACAGCCAGTAAAACACATTGGCCAGTCACAAATCCCTATGACCTTCTGGCAAGTGGATTACATCAGCCCCTTCCACTCTCAGATGGGGGCAAGGTATGTTTTTACTGCCACAGGCATAGCTACAGGACTTTTGTCAATTTTCTCAGTGGGGACCGTGAATGAGTGGCCCGCCATATGCTGCATGGAAAGGGTGAGCACTCTGTATAGCATACCTACCCAGACAGACAGTGATTGGGAGACTCCTTTCACTGGACAAATAATCCAATCCTGGGCCATGGATCAGAACATCAGGCAGTTGTTCCATCTGTCCTACAATCCCACAGGTGCAGGCCTCATTGAAAGAATAAATGTTTCATTAAAGGAAAAGGTAAAAGATAATAAGAAGTCTTTACAGCAGTGAACTAAGAGGCTCTGTCAGTCCTTAACTCATTTGACTACAACACCATGGGCTGCTGCACCACTGAAATGCTGATGACTGAGCCAATCGAAGCCCTGAGAACACAAGTCAGAAAGTCCACTGCTGGTTCCAGTAAGATGACAGAATAGGATAGGTTGAGTTCACCCCTGCTCCAAGGAACAGCTAGAGAAGTGACAGAAGAAAGACTAGAACAGCATTTCCAGGGTGTAAATGACTTGGGAGGGTCTTCTACACCACATAGAAAGGCCTTGGTTGAAAAAGCAAAAATGAGGAGCAGAGAATCTAAAGACCGTCCAGCTAATGCAAGCAGCCTAACTCACCCCTTTCCAAATAGAAGCCCAGAGCCTTCAGGATTGCACAGATAGGGAGACAGGAACAAGGAAGTAAGCCAAGCTGTGTTTCTTGAATGCACTACCCTCATGTGTGCCGCCCCTGCCCGGCAACCCACAATTCCTCCAACACCCCACGTACCTGTACCCCATTACCCGCTCCCCACCATGCTCCAAGCACTCCTGCTCCAACCACGCTCCCCGTGCATCCCCACCCCCCACACACACATCCCGTGCTTGCACACAAGCCTTACCCAGTCTGACCCACCTCTCACACCCAAGTGCACAGTCTCGCCCTGCGCCTCCTTAGACCTGAGTACCTGTAGCCAGCCCCTCAACTCCCATCTCCCGCTCCCTATCCCCTGTAGGTGGTTACTGTGCATTCAGGCTGCAGGCACTCACCTCTATACCCGGGCTACTCCTATACCCAACTCATACAGTCACTCAACCTCGCACACCCCACCCCCAACTCTACGCACATGCACATCAGCATTGGCCCCCCCAGATGCGTGCCCACTCATGCCCCACCCCCTTATCTCTGGGCAAGAGCTGATATGCAGGTCAGCTCTTGCCCAGAGATAATGCAGGCAAAATCCCGCCCCGCTACTCCTGAGCTCTGTGCATACACACACTAGGGCCCTGCTTCACAGACCCACACAAACCAGGGCCCTGACCCATGGATCCACACACCAGCACAGCCACATTTTCCCTGCTGGGCATCCATATATCCAGGCATCCAAGTATCCGGGCATGGACCTCTTGATGCCTGTACCACACCCACCCTCACACGTCCACACCCTTGCCCCATACCATGGCACAAGTGCCTTCTCCCACACCTGGCAGATGCTCTCAGGCACATGTGTGCCGCATAGCCTCTGCTCTACAAGTGGGCACCACTACCCCATCCCACCCCTGCACCTGCGGACCTGCACCAGCACCCTGCCCACTTATCCACATTCAACCCTAACACACATCCAATAATTCCGTGACCTATGCCCCACTCACCTGCACATTCACATCTCAGCCCCCCTGGACAATTCCCATGGTGCAAGGAAACACCTGCACCCCAACCGCCCCATGCCCCAACTTCTGTACCCTGTACCCCACACCCTGACACCCACGACCCACAACTTCACACATCCACCTGCATCCTGCCCACATAACAGCCTCAGCACAGCTGCTCAGCCCCCCACCTGCCTGCTGCCATGCCCCACCTCTGTGTCCCACATGCCACACCCTGCACCTTTCTCCAATGGTCCC
>PVIY010055596.1:0-13665 GCA_004026745.1 Myrmecophaga tridactyla | reverse complement strand
CGTTGCCAGGAAGGTCCACACCCCTGGGAGTCATGTCCCACGCAGAGAGGGGGAGGGTGGTGAGACTGCTCGTCATGTTGGCTGGAGAGAGAGGCCACATCTGAGCAACAAAAGAGGCTCTCTTGGGGGTGACTCTTAGGCCTAAATTTTAAGTAGACTTGACCTATCCTTTGTGGGGTTAAGTTTCACATGAACAAACCACAAGACTGGGGGCTCAGCCTATAGCTTTGGTTGTCCACACTGCTTGTGAGAATATCAAGAATTCAACTTGGGGAAGTTGAATTTCTCCCCGCTCTCACCATTCCCCGAAGGGGGCTTGCAAATACTTTTCCATTCACTGATCAAATCATTCTGGGATTCATCGGGGCATCGCTCTGGACAAACAACAAAATCTCATGTGCTACCTGAGATTCCAAGTACTTATGACATTCAATCAAACCATCTACATGAGTTATATTAGGAAATGCTCTAGTCAAAATATAAATTTTGTAACAAACATTTTTTGCTTTAGTCTCACACATAAGGTGATATTTTAAAGTATTAATTATCATCTATTTTCAGCACCCTGCAATAATGCCATTCCTTTGTTCTTCCTCATGCAAAAACATTTTTAAAATTTGTACATTGTACATTTCACTATTATTATACACTCTAGGCATTCTAGGTTATACCATCTCGATCCTTAACATCTATCTTTCTTTCTGATTTCATTTATGTCCCCAGCCCTCCTCCATCATTCTCACATGCAGCTTCATTCAGTGTTTTAACATAACTACATTACAGTTAGGTAGTATTGTGCTGTCCATTTCTGAGTTTTTGTATCCAGTCCTGTTGCACAGTCTGTATCCCTTCAGCTCCAATTACCCAATATCTTACCCTATTTCTATCTCCTGATGATCTCTGTGAACAATATTGTTTTGATGGTTATATGTATACGAGGAAATAATTCTCTGGAATTAAAATATTTTGTTTAATTAAAAAAGGGGAAGTACTAGAGAAATTTATTTTTGAAGAGTGACGTGCTGCTTATTGAGAGACATTCTTCATTTGTATATAATAGAAGGATTCTAAGTGATCCAAAATTTCACTTTCATAACTAGCAGGAACTATTATAGAAACCCAGTTTTAGTTTTTGGGGCATGAAAAATGATGATTAGTATTTAGTGTTGGCTTTTCCATTTTCATGATTTTGTAATGTAGTTTTTCCCTCCCAATCTTTTAGAACAAAGGAAGTTTACTTTTCATTCTCCTGATGCTTCATCTGGAACAAATTCTAAAGGAATTACTAATCCATGTATGAGAAGTCCTTATATAGATGGCTGCTCACCAATTAAAAATTGGTCTCCTCTGAGATTCGAGATGTGTAGCGGTGGTGCTCAGTATCGGACCTCACTTATTCGGATACCTTTTACTCTTGAGCCTCCCAGTGAAGATGAAGAAGATAAAGAGAACACGCCTCCTATCGACGTCTCCTTGCCAGTCATGGATACTGCTGGCGTACATCTGCGGCAGTTGAACAGTGATACTTTTACACATGGCACACATTTAGTTGTGACTGCCATGTCCATCTCACAGAATCCATCCAGTGCTTCTGAAAAAGGATTAGCACTGTTGCAGGATGTTGAAAGTGAGAAGGAGAATAACACTGTGGATATGGTTGACCCTGCAGAGATGGTGGATGAGAACACATGGATTAAGGAGACTGTTGATAATGGGGGTTTACCCCTGACTGATTTTGTGAGTGGAATTGCCTTCAGTATTGAAAACTCTCACATGTGCATGTCACCTCTTGCAGAAAGCAGTGTCATTCCTTGTGAAAGCAGTAACATTCAGGTAAGGTATTTTTAATATTCTGTAGTGCTTTACTAACTCCCAATCTTTTGACTGACTTCATTGTAGATTCCCTTGGTGTTCTTTATCTTTTCTAAGATTATAGTGAAAAAGAAAATGGATTAAATGTAAGGACTCTAGCATTATCTAATTTTTTTTTTATCAGTACCAATCACCTTATTTCTTCTAATTCAGACTGAGGTATATATTTAATATTTATATTAAGTGACATATATTTAGAGCAATTAAAGATAAGAACAGAAAGAAACTCAAACTGTTCTGTTTCTATAGACTGTTAAAGTCAGGCAACCTCTCAGGAATCAGCTCTCTTTGATGTGGACCTACTACCAAAGTAATGCAATTTCTGGCAAAAGTACTTGTATTTCAGAAATACAGTAGTTTTAGTTTTCCATTTATATGATTTAAGGGATAAAAAACAGAGTATAGAAGGGGTGCATGGATTGTTCAGTGGTAGAATGCTCATCTGCCATGCAGGAGACCCAGGTTTGATTGCTGGCCCATGCTCCACCACCACCACCCACCAAAAGAAACAACACAGAATTTAGAGCACTTTTATGTATAATTTTCTATACCTTTCTTTAGAAAAATTAGATTATATATAACGTCACATATTACACCTTTCTTTGCTTTTTGTTTGCAGTATTATCACTGGATTGATTTCACATTTACTTTTGGTATTAAGTTCAAAGAATTTGAATCATGGCCTGCAACACCATGCATGGACTTGCCTTTGCCTTACTCTCCAACCTCATTTTGTTTCTCTTTGTAATTGTTGTTTAAGTCATGCTAGGTTTCTAGAGTTTAGAATTTCCATATTTTCTCTTGTCAAAGGGCCTTTGCACATGCACATGCTGTGTAGAATTCTGTAGAATTCCTTTCGATCCCCTTTCTAAATCTCACATATCAAGAAACCTTTCCTGAGCATCCTAGCCAGGCTAAATCTCAGTGTATGCTTTAATTCCATGTACATTCCGCATATTTCCAGTCAGACTGTAAGCACCATTGATCCAACAATCATGTGTTTATGTTTATCATCTCTGTTACCTAGTAAAAAGCTTGGCACATATAGCTCCTCATCAAATATTTGTGTAATAAAAGAATGAATACCTAGGTAAGTTCAACTAGAAGGACTGCATACAGTGAAAAGAGCAGTAGACTAAAGTTTGGAACCCCGCTGAAAAACTGAGGGGTGGATAAAGAAGGAGAGCACCTGAAGGAGACTGAGAAGGATTGGCTGGAGAGAAGAGAGATCTTAGGAAATTATAGTGTCGTGGAGCATCTTAAGAGCAAGGCATATAAGGTTTGAAAAGTGGCTTTTAGACTAATAACAGAAGTAATCTGGTGATTGAGCAGCCTCAACAAGGGGGCAAGTGAAGAGTGAATGTAAGTTAAAGAGGGCGAGATGATAAAATATGTGTAGACAACTCTTTGAAGAAGCTTAGTTGTGAAGGGAAAGAGAATGCTAGAAGAAAACTTCAAGTCAGAGATCTTTTTTTGTAGTTTTGTGTGTATGTGTTTACTTTAGTAGGGAGAAACAGCATATTTAAATTTAAAAAGAGGGAGAAGATGGGGGAAAAAAGCAGTTTGAGGTTAGACAAGATAATTGTTAAGAGGTACCAGTTACGTGCACTTTTCAATGACTGTCCCAAGACCATGCTCAGTGTTTTACAGTCAGAATTTAATCCTCATGATATCTTATATATGCATTAGATAGCCTCATCTGTAAAATGGTGACTCATTTTACAGATGAGGGAACTGAGGCATGCAAAATGGGATAGAATCTAGAGCCTTTGTAGGATTAGTAGAGGTGACTTTTCCACTGTTACCGAGGAGAAGAGTTAATGTGAGTAAACCCAACAGTGTCTGAATGCTGTTGGTTTTCAGTAATTAATAATGGAAGACAAGTTTCTCTGCAAATAGTGGCAAACAATAGGGAATGAGAATGATGAGGTAAGGGCTAATGGCCTTTTAAAATTTGAGGTCACTCTGTGGAGAATGGGGGAAACAGAGGGTAACCTTGCTGTCTTAATCCCAGGTGAGGATTAAGACCAGATTCCTGCTCTCAGGGAGAGATGAATCTACAAATACTAAAGAAGCAGGACTCAAAAGTGCTGAGGCCACATTTCAAGGAATGCTAATGTAAGGGCATCCTGCTGCCTGTTGTGAACAATGAAAAGTTTTTGAAAGATGTTGATCTCTAACAATGCATAGGATGATTGGCAATAGAGAGACGAGTTAGGGCAATGTAGTCCAGCCAGAAGAACACAAACTTTGTAATTTTGAATTAAGAGTTCTTTTACTTACATACAGTAGGATCTTACAGCAAGATACTTTCTTTGTCGGTGAGTAGAATAGAGCATGGCATTTTAATCTTTTTTTCCAGACATGAAATGATGCTTCTGGATACCTTATTGATGTCTGTGAGATGTGATGAGATGATCTGTGTTATCTGGTTAGTACATAGTAGATATCGACATTAGTTAGAGACATGAGGCCAGCCACCATCTTATGAAGCTCCCATTGATTCTTCTCTTTTTGTTGTGTGACAAACACCTGTGTGTCTGACTTACTCCCTACTTTACTGTTGAATAACTTTTCTCTTGATATGGTGAGTTATTAGTATTGAGTTGTATAAGCTATTTATTATTTGCCAGTGATAAATATTAGAAAATCATCAAAAATAATTGGCAGATTCTCTGGAAGCATTCTGATACTTGTTTTTGATCAAATAGCTGTTGAATGATAGCCAAATGAGGTCTTTCACATAAGATGTAATGTTATATTGTTTTACATATTGCAAGGTTTTGTTCTATTGCAACATGACTCTTAATAGTGAAAAATAAGCATCCATCCCTAAACCTGGAAACTTTTTTTTTTAGGATTTTGAATTATAGACTGCACTTTCTAGGCTACTCTATATTTGTGAGAGGGTCAAAAGTACACAGTCAGTTTTTTCCTTCCTCCAGAATCCCAGTTTTCTAGAATGGGCTTAAATGAAAGGTGAAGCTCTTGTGGGTTTTGTGTTTGTTTTGTGCTGAGCACTGTGCAAGTAAATGGAGGGAATGCTGTGTAGTGGACAGAACCTAGGCTTTGGAGCCTCTTATCTTCCTCTTCTTATTTTTGTGTGACAATGTGAAAGTTAACCTTTCTGACCTTCAGTTGCCTTATCTATAAAATAATAGGGTTGTTATAAGGAGAAAATAATAAGAATGGCATTATATAAGGAGCCAAATAGGACCTGACATTTTCGAGACACTCAATAAATAATAATTTAAGATTATTTATTTTTGCTAGAATCTCTTCTTCTGTTCTTTTGGGCTGGGACAGTATGTCTTAAAATGCTACAGTTTTAATTAACATGAAGAACTGAACTAACATCTATAGCCATTATTTGTGTGGCATTATTATGACGGTAAGATATTTTATTTCAACAGTTAGTTGTGATTATAACATAACCCACCTTTTAAAAAATTTTTATTATTTTGAATACTCTTAATGCTAGCATTACCTTTAGGTAAATTTTATTTATTTGGGGGTGTAGCCAGGCTACTTAGAGACAAACTTTGTGAATGAGGTGATTGTGATCACTCCCAGTAGATAAAAATGAGGATTAGAAAGAAACAGGAAAGTGTGTTCTCAGTTGTTAACTGATTCTAAAGGATATTATAAGACATATTTAATCGGAAGGAATATATAAAGTACTTTGAAGAATAATCATTTCTATGAAAATTACTTTTTATGTTATGTATTCTCAATTTCATTCAGTACAATCAACATTAAACATTACATTGTACTGGTTAGTTATATTGAATGATAGTATATAGTGATTCACTTATATTTAACACTTAAGTTCCTCAAAATAGATTTTGTGAATTACTGGTAAGTGAATTAAAGTGTGCAATTTTATCCTTTGGTGTTAATTTTTTTTCCCTCCTCATTCCTGATAGATGGACAGTGGCTATAATACACAGAATTGTGGAAGCAATATTATGGATACAGTTGGGGCAGAAAGTTACTTCAAAGAAAGTGATCCACAAACCTTTGAAGTTGAGAATAAATCTCAAGTTTTTAATATAAAGGTATGGAGAAATTATAAAGCACAATATGGTTGCCTGTGACTTAAAAACCTCTTTCCTCATATTCTGTTTAAAGTTTTTGTTAGTTATCATGTTTATAATATCCCCTCTAATTCATTTAACAGTGGGAAAGATGATGGTTAAATCAAAATACTTCATTTTCTTAACTCTTTCGCTAAGGGAGAGTGTAAGAGAAGATGTTGTGAGAGAGGAGGAGATAGCCCTACATTGGAATGGTGTCTGAAATCAGTTACTTAAAATTAAAGATGTAACAGGAGTAGTGGCATCAGATAGGAGAGTTAGATTTTTGCCTCTACCGGTGTCTTCACTCTCATTGAATGTCTCCTACTTGTTAGACACTTTTCAGATGTGTAGAATAGATAGTTCACCTAAACATAAGAAAGAATTTTTATTATTAGAAAGGGAAATAGTGCAATTGAGAGAAGACTACAGCAGATTAAAAACAGTAAAAGGTAAGAGCTGTTTTCTTAAAATCCAAACATCTTTTTTAGATTTTGGATGCTCTGAATGAGATAATACACAAGCACCTTACATACTACAAAGTGGCTAATATACAAAGGGATGCCTTTGATTAGGACACACACTAAAACTTCTTCTAGATATGATAGGTATGATTATATATTCATACTTGAAAAAAGTCATAATGTTCAGGAGAATCTTTGATTTTATATGCTAATTCATTAATAAATACTATAAACATCAACAAATATGCCACAAAACATAACTCTCCAAATAAATATTAGGATTTAATATGGAGGCCATCTTATCTTCCCTTCCCTCCATACAGTCTTTCTGCTGTAGTGTCAGAACAAGTCTTTTCTGAGATTAACTTGAATGTAGTTGATTCTTAATAGTTCATCCTGTTTCATGAAGTAGGATTGTAGTTGTAGTCCATTTAGACATAATTAAGATACAGGAAAAACCATACCTTTACTGCCCCTCAGAGTTAAACTAAAGAAATCTGCACTCAGCTTTTAAAAACAGTTTACATAATACTTGCATCCTTGAATGGTGATATTTAAACTAAAAACAGTGTATTGCCTTCTTTTGTTTTCACAGCAAGACCACACAACACAGAGGTGTTGGATGAAAGCAGCCAATCTTTCTCAAAGTAGTGGTCCATAGACTACCTCTATCAAAACCAAAGACTGTCACTGAATAGCTCTTAGCATGTTTTTTTATGCACAGGATCAATATGATTGTGATTGGGGAAAAAAATTGCTTCAACGTGCTTCATTTTTTCGCTTTCCCTCTTTAATGTGAAAAATCAAGGGTAATTTAGTGACATAGAAACAGCAGAAAAGCTTCTAAAACTTCAACCAATTGTTGAAGTACAGGTTTATTTTTATCAATAAATATTTTTGTAATTACCTTGAGTGGTGTGTTTAACAATTAAAAATATATTGTAGCTCTCTAATTGTGACAGTTGCTGACTAAGCTCCTATCTGATAGGATCAAGGAACCACTAATCAAGCCTTATTGACCAGACTGAATTTAGCAGTTCTAAGAACATGTGGAAATATGTTGAAATTGAAGGCACTATATAGATATTTTATTTTACATAATAATTTGTGAACATACAGATGAATTTAAATAACCTGTATGAAATAAATAAATCTGATTTAGCAATGAAACTGAAACTCAATAAAGAGGTAGAAATTAAATGGGTTTCCTAAAATTTTAGTTTTGAATTATTTGTTCATTTCTGTGGAGAACATTTTTGTTCAGTGATAGCTGTTCTATTTACTGTTTTTAAAAACGAATATACAAGAAAGGTAGTGCTAACGGCATCATAATATCAAATATTTTTACTATCAGTGAGATAAATGCCCACAATAAAAATATATCACCATTCCTAGGGAACAGACATCAGTAGCTTAAGCTACTGATAGTGGTTGGCTAGGGAGAGGAATAAGAACATGGGAGAACCAGGATAAACACTGAAGATTGGGGTGACAGTGGATTTCCTATAGGGCTTAGGCCTGTGAAATAACAGGGAGATATGTGTTAGACGTAACTATTTTTTTAAAAAACTTATATCCAAGTTCAGAGTAGAGTCGGTATATAACATTTTCAGAAATATTCTTTTATCTTTGGAGAATGTACATTTATATTTACTAATCGTCTTCTGAAAATTGTCTCATTTAAAAGAAAATAACTCACATGTAGCCCTAGGAAATAAAGATATATATTATTACTGTGCCATTTTCTTTCTTCCTTTATTGCAACATTTTAAGCCTAGTGCTAATCTGCAAAAAAATGTTTCTTCCTGTGTACTCTGCTGATGTTCTCTCCCAACACACTAACCATTAAAGCTATTAACCATGAGGTCTGTTACTAATGACATTGTATTAGAAAGCTTAGTTTTGAATCACATAGGTTTTAGACTCAATATAAACTACATTAAAAGTAGCTTTGGAACACAAGAGTTCTGGGTCCTAAGGTTAAGAGCTTCCCTAGCTGCATTTTTTACAGCACAAGTGAAAAAACATAGTGATCATAAGCTGGATTCAAATCCCTTTGGGACATAAACTCATTCTTTTTCATTTGTTAAATGAGGATAACAATCCGATCTAACCAGGCTTTTAGGACTTTAAGTAAAATTGAAATGAATGTAAGTTGCCTCTGGTAGAAATGGTACATTTTAGATTACTGAGATACAGGCTTTAGGGGTAAAATAACAAGGGTTTCAGATCATCTTGAACTGCTTAGTGGGGACTAATGCCTGAATTAGGTCTTTTTTCTTTATAAGTAAGGCACAAGAAAATAAACTTTTGGAAAGATAAATAGACTAGACATAAGGTCATATCCTTGTTTTACTGAGAAACCCCCCCCCCCTTTCCTGGTACTGACAAAGTAGGGCTCATAGACAAAGATTTTTTAAATAGGGGGAAAAAATGTATATTTTGACATGAAAACTCTAAATTTGTGTCCTTAAATAAGATTTTTTGGAAACAGCCATGCTCATTTGTTTACATATTGTCTCACTGCTTGCAACATAATGGAGCAGAGTTGAATATGGTTGCCATAGGGACGGTATCAATAGCAAAGCCTAAAATGTTGATTATCTGGCCCTTAACAGAAAAGGTTTGCTGACTTGCTCTGGTGTGATAATCACTCATCCATTTTACTTTATTACCTAAATATCAAGGTATTTCTTCCTTTAAACAAGTTCTGCCTCAATTTATGGAGATTTAACTCAATAATAGGAAACTGAAGCAATCTAAATGGTGGTACATATGAAATTATTCACACTTAATATACCTGATGGTTTATTTGCCCATCTTTTCTCAGCAGTACTGTATTGCTTAACTGTGTTCCCTGTATATTTGTGATGAACATGGTACATAGTAGGTGCTTTAGAAACCAAATAAGCAGAATAAAATGTTTTAATGTAATTCTTATCCCCAAATATTTTTGGACACACCAGTTTACTCATTACTGATCTCTAGTTGGCAAGGGAAGGAGTTATTATGTAACACCAAATTATGCTCATTTTAAACTGGTCCTCTGAACATGTATGTGATGGTTAATTTTGTGTCGACCTGGCTAGGCCATTGTACCTAGTTATTTAATTAAACATGAATCTAGGTGTTGGCTGTGAAAGCATTTTGTAGATTTGGTTAACACGTAAAATCAGTTGATTTAAAGGAGATAACCCTTTACAGTTTGGGTGGGGCTCATCCAAATAGGGGAAACCGTAAGAGCAAAACCTGAGGTTTTCTGAAGAAGAAATTCTGCCTCAAGACTGCAACAATTCCTACGTGCATTTCCAGCCTGCCATCCTGCCCTACAGATCTGACTTACCAGTCCCCATAATCACTTGAGCCAACCTTAAATCTCTTTATATATAAAGCATGTGTGTATCCTATTGATTCTGTTTCTCTAAACGATGCTAACATAGAGTACCAAGAGTGGTTCTAGAGAAACTGAATTTTAAGGACGAATTTTCCAAGTTGGTTCTGGAATTTGTTTTGTAATCTGATGAAATTTAAAGGCACTAGTGAATCACTTTTCACTGGTAAAGAGGGCATTGATAGCCCATGGTGTGATGTGGCAATAGAGATACATAAAATATCACTCTTAATCAAATACTTATAAAAGTCAATGTGCTGGGTGACCATGCATTTCATACTTTAGAACATTTTTGTCAAACCAGTGGTATAGTAAGATTAGTCAGTTGCTCCTGCCAGAGAAAATGGGGACAAATAAGGATGACCTTAGGGCTTCAAACTCCCAGCTCAAGTACCACATAAATGACTTGAAGTTGTCTGTATCTGCCCCGAGAGGAGCCCTTATATCTCCTATAACTGCAGCACTGAGATTTCTGAAAACCCAACCAAGGCTATCAACCAGACAATGGCTGAATTGCCACAGGAATTGAATTTGCATCTTGCAGGGTGTCTGCTGTTAAAGTGACAGCATAGATTGGGAAGGTGTGAGTGACATCCTGGAAATTGGAATGGGGACCTATCGGCAAGTCCTGATGAAGCTGAAGCACTGAAACCTTAATTCTGCTGAATTGTCTTTTGCCAATAAAACCAGCAGCCTTCTGACTCTCATGAGAATGCTAATCCTGCTTTGCCTGAAGAAATTGTAATTGCCTCCCCTGGGGTATTTACCTTGTGAATTCCTGCTGATTCTCCTCAGGACTTACTCCACAACCCCTACACTTCTATATTTATAACTAGATTTAAGACACAGCAGGTTCTGAAGGGTGGGATATTAAGTGTGACCACCAAGTGTGCTACATTCCAAAAGAACTGCAACATTTTTCCAATTTATTCAGACAGAAATCTGGGGAATATGTATGGGAATGGATACTAAGGGTGTGGGATAACGGCTGAAGGAAGTTACATCAGACCGAAATTACTGATCTGGGCCCAGTAAGCATAGATTCTGGATTCAAAGTTCTAGTCCAAGGGATTAGAAAAGGCTGTTACTGGCTCAAACAGACCAAACTGTGGGCTACACTAAATGAAGCTGAATTGCCCAAACTGCCTTGCTATATTGTAGATTAAGATATCCAAAGGCTTTGGGAGACTGGAATGATAGAGTAGATTTATCATATAAGACCTGTTGACCCACCCCTGGAGGGTCCAGAGGACATAACTTTCACCATTACCGTGAGAAATAAATGTGTAAAGGGAGCCCAAGTATCTTTGAAGAGCAATGTGAACACTATTCTCTGGGTCAGATATTTCAGGGAGAACTGTTGCCAGTAAACTAAGATCCTTAAATAGAAATGAGATAACTGAATCCCGGATGTCAGCAGACAAGTAGCAGCGTTTAATCACCAAAGACAAGGTAGGTGTGGTTACTCTAAGAGTAGAATCAAAGCAGTAATCAGAATAGTATGAGATGTAGATATCTATGGCATAAGCTAGTTACTCTTGGTATGCCTAGAAGAGAAACAGATGGGCAGTCTACATGAGTGGAAGAGTACTAGGTCAATTAAAGTCTAATTTGAATCACCAACACACAGTCACAACCCAGACTTGAGACAATTTACTGACCCAAAACCCCTAGAAGGACAGAGAAGGCCAAGTTCCCCTCAGAAGGGACCTCACTATACTGCCAAAAATTGACATTAATCTTTCTCCTAGCTTTCCCCAAAGGGAACTACATAACAGCCTTTTACCAGGGTAAAAGTGCACTGATAGGGAGGGGCACGGTGGCTTAGCAAGCAGAGTTCTTGCTGGCCAAACCAGAGACCTGGGTTGATTCCTGGTGCCTGTCCATGCAAAAAAAAGAAAAAGGTGCACTGATAAGACAATCAGGCTTTTCAGGGATTAATATACACTGACTCTAAATTGACAATTTCAGGAGACCCAAATATCACTGCTGTCCCCCAGTCAGAATAGGAGCTTATAAAGGTTACAAGATAAACAGAGTGTTAGCTCAAGTTCATCTAGCAGTGGGTCCAGTGGATCTCTGATCCCATCCTTTGGTTATTTACCCATTTCCAGAGGCATAATTGGAATAGACATAGCAACTAACAAAATTTCCACATTGGTTCCCTGACCTGTGGAGTCAGGGCTAATATGGAATGGACAAGCAGAAGCCACTAAAACCGCCTCTAACTAGGAAATTAAAAAACCTAAAAAAAAATTCTGGATGGATTGCAGAAATTAGTGTTACCATAAAGGATGTAGAGAATGCAGAGAAGGTGACTCTCATCACATCCCCTATTCAATAGTCTATTTGGCCTGTGCAGAAAAAAGATGAACCCTGGAGGGTCAGTGCAGTATTATAAACTTTTACTAGGTAGAGTCTGCAATTGCAACTGTTTTCAGATGTAGTTTCACTGCCTGAGTCAACACAATCCCTGGTAAATGGTATCCAACTATTGACCAGGCAAAAGCTTTTTTCTTAATACCTGCCAGTAAAGACCATCAGAAACAGTTTGCTTTCAACTGGCAGGGCCAGCAATATGTCTTCACTGTCCTACCTTAGGAATATATCAACTATCAAGCTTTATGTCATAATCTAGTCTGCAGGACATTGATTGCCTTTTCTTTCTACAATACATCACGAGTCCATTATGTTGATGACATTAAGCTGATGGGACCTAGTGAACAAGAAGTACCAACTACTCTAGACTTAATGGGAAGACATTTATGTGGAGAAGGTAGAAAAATACATCTGACAAAAATTCAGGGCCTTCAACCTTTCTGAAATTTCTAGGCATAATTGTGTGTGGCATGTCAAGATTTCCCTCCCACAACCAAAAAAATAGGCACAATGTATAGTAGGCCTGTTCTGGATTTTGAAGGTAACATTTTTCATGTAGGTGTTACTCCAGCCCATTTAACAAATGACCTGAAAAGCTGAAACTATTGACAGGGTACAGGAATGAAAAAGCACTGTAAAAGGTGCAGACTGCCATGAAAGCTGCTCAATACTTGGGCCATATGGTTTAGAGATCCAGTGGTGCTTGGTGTCACTGGTAAGGCAGACATACTGTTTAGAGCTTTTGGCAAACCCCAGTGATGAATCAAAGAATTCAACTTAGGATTTGGTACCAAAGAGCTCCCATTCTCTGTGGATAACTTACTTTCCTTTTGAGAAACACCTTTTGGTTTGCTACTAGACCTTAATAGAAACAATGCTTAACCTTGGCCCTAGTTGCCATGCAACCTGAGCTGTGTTAAGTACAAACTAGGTTACTGTCTGACCCACCAAGCCATAACGTTTGGTGTGCCCAGCAGCATTCCATCATCAAGTGTAAGTGGTACAGGGGGTGCAAGGGCAGTTCAGTGGTAGAACTCCTACCTACCATGCAGGAGACCCAGGTTTGATTCCTGGTTCATGCACATCCCAAGAAAAAAAACAAGCAAATCAAACAAACAAACAAAAAATTCAACAAATAGTGCTGCAATAACAGGATACTCCCATGGAAAAATAATGAAATGTGACCCTGACATACAGCATACAAAAAAAAAAACAACAAAAACTAAGTGGTATATACACAAGATTGGGCTTGAGCAGTGGGGACAATCAAAGCAACAGGCCTAGCCCTCAGTCTTGGGGTTTGTTCATATGAAACTCATCCTGGCAAAGGATAGGCTAAGCTTACTTAAAATTAGGCCTAAGAGTCACCCCCAAGAGAACCTCTTTTGTTGCTCAGATGCGGCCTCTCTCTCTTAGTCAACATGACAAGCAAACTCACTGCCCTCCCCCTCTCTATGTGGGACATTACTTCCGCGTAGGTGTG
>PVIY010055595.1:0-13675 GCA_004026745.1 Myrmecophaga tridactyla | reverse complement strand
GGAAGAAGAGGAGATCCCTTGTGAAGACTGAGATGTGCTTTCCTGGCCAGGAAGTGTCCGCCATCTCAGGAGAGTGGGCCGTGTCACAGGGCTCATTTATCATGGGGCCATGGCCTTGCTGAGCTCTCTGGAAAACAGCTGGCAAGTCCCACTGAAGCTGCAGCTGCCTCTGCAGCAGGTGCCACTCCAAGGCTTCACACTCAGCTAGAGTCAGAAATGGGACATTCATCTGGGCTTGTTGATGGTCAGGTGGAGAGGCCCAATATGGGGAAGGTGAGGCAGAAGATGGTGGTGAATGGGGTCGACTTTTTGGCAACAGGGAGAGGAAAGAGAGCTCATTGAAAAGAAAAGGAACATTCAAGGGCGTCTTGGACATGCTCCTATTAGTGGAGAAGCCTTGAGAACCCAAGAAGGTGGCAACCAGAGACTCACTGTGCAGAGAAGGGAGGCCACAGAATAACTGGCTATATTTCTGCTGCAGATGACCCCCTGAGTCATCAGCCTGTCCCCCAGACAGTGGATAAATGTCCCTTAGGACTTTAACAGCTGGAGGGTGTAAGGCCAGAGCCATAGGGTTTGAGGTTTGCTGGCTGTGGTATCTTTGTTCTCGGTCTATAATGGACCATTCAGAAACCCAGAAGGCCTGGATGGGCTGGCCGGTCATACATGAACCCCAGGTCTGGTGGGAAATGGTCCCAAGTTTTTCAACAGAGGCCTTAGAAATATTATTCAGGATGAGAGAAACTGGTTGATCATTTCCAGGCTGGTTAAACAGTGGTGGGTCTGGCATAAACTGCCTCAGTGACTCCTCCACACGTCTGGGGAGCCCCCACCTCTGAAAATGCATCCATTTTCTGACATGTAACTCAAGAAGCCTCAGGACTTCAGGACTGAGGAATGGCAGGTGGGCAGGGAGGGCCATATGCAAAGCCACAGGATGAGTCAAGTTAGTGAGCTCTGGGTTCAGGGGCAACAGAGGGACCTGGGATTTTAAAGGCTGCTGGCCTTGGTTCCCCTGAGCAATTTCAGAGCTTCTCATCTTCTTCTGGTTCACTGGAACCTTAGGCCCCTCAAGCCTTGAAGGAGTCACTGACTCTGTGCCTCTGGGCACATCTGATGGTGGAAGTCCCTGCCCTAGAGGCAGGTGTTTAGTCAAGTAATCTTGGATGCTGAGTATACTGGGTGACTGGGCAGCTGTCTGGGTTAAAGATTTCTGATCTGTTAATTGTGACAGTGTGGAAGTTAGAGATGCCATTGAAAGCTCTCTAGACTGCTGGGACGGCTTCTCCAGAGTCTCCTCAAAAGAACCACTAGACATGGATGTAATCTCTAGGCAAGAAGAGACCTGCGATGCCCCTGATGGAATGTTCTCACCCGCCAGCAGTTGCTGAGTCTCTAGAGCCACAGCGTTGCAGACAAGGCAGGAGGGATCTGCACACAGGAGCTGCCGCACACTTCCCTTCTGAGGAAGCCAGCCCTGGCTAGGAACAGAAACACAGCAGCTGTTACTCAAGCAGTGTCCTCTGCCTCCTTGGAAGAGCATGGCTTGGGGGATAGGCACTGCCCTCTGCTAGTCTTAATAGCTGTAAGGCCTACCCTGCAAGAATCTATCCCTTAGGTTTTCTTCCTGAGAAAATGGCATTTGGTGGGTTAGCACTGGCTGAGCTGAAGATCTGGAACTTCAAGGTCTTGGACAACCCAGGAGAGGGGAGGACCCTAAGTGAGTGCCTGGAATTTGGGGGTCCATTGTTGACCTGTTTTGAGAAGCTGAATTAGGAGATGGGAATCATGCATATAGGGCCACCAAGTGGTTAGCTGATGTGACATCGCCAGGAACATCATCAGGTAGATCCCTGAGTCAGTTTTGTTTAGGGCTAAAAACACCAAAGCCTGGTAATCAGCATTTTCATATTATGGGGGATGATATCCTTGTGGGAACCAGATTCTGCATTCTGGGGGCTGGGCCCTGTTCCTGGCCCATGTACAGAATATCTCTTTGGAACCAATCCTGTCCTCTAGAGACTTTTTTTTTTTCATTTGTGTGTGCAGTAATGAACTTTACTTTCCAGTACTTTTCATAAATACAAGTCATGTGTATACACATCACCCTTCCATTTAGGTATTTCTAAATGATAACCTGTGAATCTGGATTAAATATTTTGCATAGGAAATATTAGGCTTTATTTTATTGAAGAGTGGGTATATTTTTTGTTGCAAGTGAATGTAAGTGTGTACAGATTATGTAGTCCTTTGCCTTTGAAAAGATGTAACTATTCCTCCCTTGAAATGTCTCTATAGATCTTAAGAAGAGGTTAAGCTGATAGGCTTCTATCTGACGGCTGTCCCAGGACCTGGCCTTACCAAAGACCAACCACAGGATTAATGTCAGCAAGATCCAGACACTCAGAGAAGTCTACCTTTGAAAGGGCTTAGGTATAAACAGACTATGATAATGATGACTTACTTATGCAAAATCCATTCCCTTGACTGGATAACTGTTTCATTGTTGAGTTCAACCCCATGTAGAGTCTTTTACGAACTAATCCATAGTCAGCCCTTGAATTCCAGGTTAGTGTGGCTCTAGCACCAAGAGCAAAATTGAGAGATTCTTCCCTCTTGGGGTATCTGACCCTCTCTACCCTGGCGACCTTCTCAGCCTGTTAACCAGGCTCCACTTTGCATGGCTCCTGCCCAGTCATTATAGCTTTTCTCATCCCTGCCCTGGACCAAGCTGACAGCTCATCAAAGGCCATGCTAGAGTTTGGGAAACAGTGAAAAGCAAGAGATCACCTTTTCATGAGGGAGAGCAGCTCCTGCGTCTTCTCAGCTACTTTCTGGGAAGCTCTCCTATCTGAGAAAGCAGAATTGTTATGTGGGATGGGAGAGAGAGATCACATCACATCCTAGGAAACGGAGTAATAAGACCATAGACTTTGAGAGGAGGGTGTAAACCACAAGAGCCAAGTCTGTATATAACTTAAAACATTTATGATGTGCTGTCTCAATCTTAATTTCATTTGATATCACATCCACAGCCTGAAGCAGTATTGTCAATTTCTTGCCTATTTTATGGGTAACAACATTGAGACACAGTGGCTTCCTCAAAACCTTAAAACCAATAAATGACACAGTCTAGGACTTCTGCCTACTTCCTTATCTCTTATTCCTAGGGAGATAAGGCAGAGAGGTTTGGAATATACCCAGGCTCTGATATTCCATTCAAGGAAGGATGTGAGAAGTTGTCATTTTTGGAATCGGAACCTTCAGTGATTAGAGGACCTGGCTCTTGGGCCCTCAAGAGCCAAAGAGTTAGGATCTGAGGCTGTTGCCTACAGTGGAGGGGAGTATGAGGAGAGATTGGAACTTTACCTCCTGATGCTCCATCTTTAGCCCTTTGTCTGACTTTTTGATGACACTTAAAGACAAAAAAGTTATAATGTGAAGCTGAGACAACATTTTCTTTTTCACAGTCATAATGAGACAAAACCCATAAATATTTCCCAATCCCTTTGTATGTTTTTTATATACTCTCTGACTTTCTTTTCCCCAGTCCACTTTTTTTTAACCTCATTTTCTTTCTGTATTCATTTCTGACTCATTTTGAGGCTCTTCTATACTCCATACTTCCCACCCTATTTCAATGGTAGTTTTGAGGAAGGATCAGGATGAGAAAGATGAGGAGAACAGATTAAAGGGTAGTTGTTTCCAGTTGCCAAAGGGCTTCAGCTTACTAAATTCTTAAAGAAGCACCAACCAGAAAAATCACCCAAATTGGGAGGACTTCTGAGATCCAGTGATTAAGACTCTATACCCTCTACCACACTTCCCCTCAACCCAACCAGATAGAGAGATTTTTGGCTTTTTAATTAGAGTATACTGTAGGGAGGGCCTGGTAAGGATTAATTTCTAGGCTCTAAGAAGAAAAGCACTATTCAGTAGTAACTGAATGTATATTTTTTAAAAATTGCAGGGGGTGGTAAGGAGAGAAACTGATGATTTAAAAGTTTCCTAACTAAGGCTTAACCAGTTTAATCTAGGTTATAATGTCTCCATACCCTGCTGCAGCTTCTCGTAGGTTCCAACTTTAATCCATTACGACTCCTTTTCACTTGCCAAATAATTAGAATAATGATGAATATGGAGCTGCAGGTATATAAGGGATATCCAGCACCCCACAGAATATAAGTAGGGCTCAACATGGTCCAAACCTCATTAGCGTGAGGAGACCAGCCATCCCTGAATCTAGGCGTCCAGGATCC
Organism: Myrmecophaga tridactyla; assembly: GCA_004026745.1. Lineage (NCBI taxonomy): Eukaryota > Metazoa > Chordata > Mammalia > Pilosa > Myrmecophagidae > Myrmecophaga > Myrmecophaga tridactyla. Next base: position 9,416 of record PVIY010055595.1, on the reverse strand, counting down.
TGGTGCCTAATGATTCCTAATGCTATGCCTTGTCATCTCTACCTCACAGACGATGGAACCAGGCCACCAGACTGCATCACAAAGCCCTCCAGATTCCCAAGGACATAGTAATGTCGAAGGGAAGTTCATGTACTATTTTAATCTAGAGATGAGGGCATCTGTTTGTCCGTGAGAGTTAAGAGTCTGGGACCAAAGGTACCACGGTCACAGGCAGTGTCTGTATTCCCATTCTCTTTCCATTTTCCACACCTACATTAAGCTGATGCCTCAGTTCTCTAATTTAAGACAACATCTTCTCTCTTCCCCAGAAAACTGAGCGTTTATGCACACAGGGAACCTTATAAGAAAGAGTGACATTAACAGAGGACCCTCCACCAACTCCCCCATCATTAACTGGTTATATACCTGAAAAGCACAAAAGAGGTTAGGGCAGCCAGAATTGGTTAAGGCTTGGAAACAAAGAACTTTGACGTTACAGGTATTATTACTGGTGATTAATGGAGATTAAGGCAGAAGACCTTGGCTGATGTGGCAGGAAAACACCAAGGCAGCAGCATCTTTAAATAACACTAAGCAGAGTCTTTGTGGGCAAGAGATGGTAAACACTGCCTTTAAGGAATGCACGTGAATGAGGCTCACTTCTTGAGGCCCGTCCAACACTTGATGTTCCAGCCCTACCTCTGTAGGTGTTTCGGTATTCTGCCAGCAGAGATGGTAGGGACCACTTTCATCTAAAGAACACAAAGTAGTTACTCATGGTTGGATCTAGTCCTCTATTCTTGATGTAGGTTGTCTGCCTAAAGAGTTTTGTTTTAGCTTGAAGTTTCAAAACCTTAGGCTGGGCCGGGCAATGGTGGTGCAGTGGCAGAGTTCTCACCTGCCATGCTGGAGAACTGGGCTCAATTCCCAGTGCCTGCTCATGCAAAACAAACAAACAAACAACAACAAAAAAAAACCTTAGGCAGGGCAGGTTTTTTCCCCACTCAGCCCTAGGACCCATTACTCCTATATCTATATCCTGCTTATTAATTTATACACTTATGTTTCCTCCCCGGCCCTTTGGTCATTGTAATATACCACCAATACACTCGGATTTCTCAATTTCTTTGAGAAGTTCTTGCTCTAATGAGCATGATTCTACAGCACCAAAATTATTAGGCTAAAAATCTCTGAAAAGGCTATTTGATTCTTCTTCCAGTATCCATTACCCCATCCAGCAGGTGTGATAAACACTCAAACACTAAGCAGGTCGGTATCAAGGGTAGAAGGACATTTGAGTTTATTGCATGCCTACTCTCAGGATACTTAAAAATCTAGTTTCAAATATAAGATTAATTCACATATAGCAAGAGTCAATGATTTACTTTAAATAATTTTATGTACTCTTGAGGCTCAGGTCTCAAACATAACCTTTCAAGAGAGAGAAAACTGAGAATCAGGGTGACCAAAGGCTCCTGGGAAAAATGTGACATTGGAGTAGGGTCTAAAAGTACAGGCTGTGGGGGAAAGGAGAGCATTCCAGGTGGGAGAATAACTTACCAACAAATGAAAACACTGAGGCATGGCGCACAGATTTCCTTTGGCAATGAGAAATGTAGTTTACCTCTAAACAGATGTGCAGTTGGGTAGAGTGGAGAGGAATTGTGAGGGAAGATTGGCAGAGCAAGCCTGAGTCTACTTGAAAGAAGTCCTTGGCATTTATTTTATTTCAAGCGCTACACTTATTTGAATACTATTATAAATGATGGACTATAGTCAATAGTACAATTATAAAAATGTTCTTTCATGAATTGTAACAAAAGTGCCACACTAATGCAGGGTGTTCATAAAGGCATCATGTGGGAACTCTCAATTTTATACATGATTTTTCTCTAAACCTACAACTTCTCTAATAAAAAGAAAGTAAATGTACCTATCCATAGAAAATTCAAAAGGCACAAAAGGGTATATAGTATGTCTCCTTCCCATCCTTGTCTCCCACCTCCCATTTTCCTTCCCTGGAGTCAGTTGCTCCTCTTAAATTCTTGCGTATTTTTCCAAAGTAATCTATAATACACAAAAATAAATGAATTTTCATGTTTTTCTTTACAAATGGAAGCATATTATACACACTCTTTTCCTTCTCTCTATTTCATTTAATAATATAAATATATTTAGTGCATATAATTTTCTCTCATGTCTGTACTCTCTTGATATGACTATATCACAATTTACCTTCAGTGCCTTATTTTTGGATGTTTAGTTATATTCTTTGCTATAATAATAATACTGACACATGAATCTCACATATACAAGTCTCTGTATATGTATACATGTATATGCAGGAAGAATTCCTAAAAGTGAAATTTCTGGGTCAAAGGGTGTATTTATTTATATTAAATATTGATATTGCTTATATTGTATCATACTACACAATATTGATATTATACAATATCAAACTCTCAAAAAAGTTTTAGTGCCTCTTCTCATATCCTTGTCAATTTACTCTGGCTAAATCTTTTAACTTGTCCATCCAAGAGGTGAAAAATGTTATCTTGTAGTTTTGTAAGTTTTGTAATCCTCTTCTCAAATGATTGTCACAATTAGTTTGCATTTCTAGAATTCCATATAAACGTAATCATATCCTTTATGCACACTTACATCTGTCTTCTTTCATTTGGCACAACTATTTCAGTGTATCCATTTTGTTGTGTGTGGCAGTGGTCATTCCTTTTTATTGCAGATAAATGTATGTATATACCGCAATTTCTTTATCCATTTACTGATTGATAGACATTTGGATTTTACCTTTTTTTTAAACTTGGAAAGTCAACTTTATTTACAAATGTTCTGTTATAAACAAAAATGTCATTCCATCCCTTCAGAATACTATAACTGATAATTTCCACAAAAAAAATTGGAAAGTTTTAACCTTTTTGCACAAAATTGTATTATGGGGTGAGCAAATAACCTCCCAAGATAGTCTAAGACATAAAAACAAAACCATACATACAGCTTATCCAGCATAAATGTTCTATTGTCAGAAAGAATGAATGATTAAATTCACACGCCTTTAATGTTTCCTCCAGGAAATGTAAACGTGATCATTTTTGGGGAGGTAAATCCTTCACAATAAACATAGTCTTTTTATGTAGTATAATTTTTTTAATATTCATCATCATGATCATTTCTTAGAACATTTGTATCAATTCAGAAAAAGAAATAAAAAGAAAACAGAAGAAAATTCATACATACCATATGAGTTTTACCCCTCCCTTTCATTGATCACTAGCATTTCAATCTAAATTTATTTTAACATTTGTTCCCCCTATTATTTATTTTTTTAATCCATATGTTTTTTTAATTAAATTTTTTTTAAATACCAAAAAACACCAAACAAACGCAAACATTCTTAACTTTTGATCATTCTGTTCTACATATATAATCAGTAATTCACAATATCATCACATAGTTGCATATTTATCATCATGATCATTTCTTGGAACCTTTACATCTATTCAGAAAAAGAAATAAAAAGAAAACAGAAAAAACTTCATACATACCATACCCCTTACCCCTCCCTTTCATTGATCACTAGCATTTCAATCTAAATTTGTTTTAACATTTGTTCCCCCATTATTTATTTTTATTCCATATGTTTTACTCATCTGTCCATAAGGTAGCTAAAAGGAGCATCAGACACAAGGTTTTCACAATCACACAGTCACATTGTGAAAGCTATATCATTATACAATCATCTACAAGAAACATGGCTACTGGAATACAGCTCTACATTTTCAGACAGTTCCCTCCAGCCTCTCAGTTACACCTTAACAAAAAAGGTGATATCTATTTAATGTGTAAGAATAACCTCCAGGATAACCTCTCAACTCTGTTTGGAATCTCTTAGCCATTGACACTTTATTTTGTCTCATTTCACTCTTCCCCCTTTTGGTCGAGAAGATTTTCTCAATCCCTTGGTGCTGAGTCTCAGCTCATTCTAGGATTTCTGTCCCACATTGCCAGGAAGGTCCACACCCCTGGGAGTCATGTCCCACGTAGACAGGGGGAGGGCAGTGAATTTGCTTGTCATGTTGGTTGAGAGAGAGAGGCCACATCTGAGCAACAAAAGAGGTTCTCTTGGGGGTGATTCTTAGGCCTAATTTTAATTTTAAGTAGGCTTAGCCTATCCTTTGTGTGGTTAAGTTTCATGAACAACCCCCAAGATTGGGGGCTCAGCCTATTGCTTTGGTTGTCCTCACTGCTTGTGAGAATATCAAGGATTCTCTACTTGGGGAAGTTGAATTTTCCCCCTTTCTCACCATTCCTCCAGGGAACTTTGCAAATACTTTTTTATTCACTGTTCAAATCCCTCTGGGATTTATCGGGGCATCACTCTGGACAAACCTACAAAATCTCATGTCCTACTCAAGGTTCCATGTACTTATGGTGTTCAATTAAGCTGTCCACATAAGTTATGTTAGGAAATGCACTAGTCAAAATATAAATTTTGTTATGTAGTATAATTTAATTGTGATTGTTTAGGATTGCTCTTGTAGGTTTGTATTTATGCTAATTAAAAAAATAAATCATCATTGTAAAAAGGGCACAGACTTTCTACACAGATTTTCCTACCAGTGGAAATATGGTTGAGTCTCAGCATTCAGGCAAATCAATTAAATAATAAATGCATGAAATATCCTAAAACAAAGACACAATCATCATGTGAATGACTGATTTACAAAATTAAAATTCTCCCTGAAATCAGAGAGTGCTGCTCCTTAATAGTTAATATAAATTTGATTTTTTCCATGGCTGAGACAATATGTAGCCACACTATTTAACCAAAAAGTTGTAAATTACCTATTTATTGTCTTATATGTAATAATTAGTTTCAAAAATCTTTTATAAATTTTATCTAGGGGACTAATCAATTTCACATCATAACTAAGTCGTAAGGAATGTCAACAATTTGGGAAAACAATAACAACAAAATCATCCCTGAGAGGTAAGGGAGAGAAAAATCTCTTATGAACATAAACATGACAGTCTTGGACCTTTTAAACAAATTTTATCATGGCATGGTAAAAATATTAAATGTATTTCAGTTTTGAATACTAACTATCTCTGTTGTATTAATCTGATCTTTTTGTAATGAAACTACAAGTACAACATTTTTAAAAGTCAGATAAATAAGAACTCTTATTTTATTGTCAACTTTACATTTTTGTCAAATGCAAGGTTGGCCAGCTAAGATATCTATATTTCAATAATGACTGAAGTAATAACTTCTGCTTGCATTGCATGTCTTTTTCTGGGTCTCCATTTCCCATGTGTATCTTTGCTCAAATTATAAAAGTAATACAATTGCAATTGGGTTTGCTATTATCGATGGCACTCTTACAGATCAAATGAAGTTCATTAGCTGAGATTTAATACCTGGCTTCTCTCCAAATCTGTCCATTCCCTGCTCTGTTCTCCAGCACTGTTCTTGAGGACACTCTCCTCGTGCTGAGTGGCTCTGGCATCGCCGCAGAACAGGGCCCCTGCAGCCGCAAGGACAGGATAAAGGCCATGGCTCCCTGAGCCGCTCTGGGCCCAACCGTTCACGCTTTCCCTGCCAACCAGGACCGAGCGCTCTCCGATTTTACCGCTTTTGGTTATTACAAATAATGCTGCTGTGAACATAAATGTATCAGTCTTTATATGGACATATTTTTTCTTCTCTCTTCGGTTAATGCTCAGGAATGGAATGACTGAATCCTGTTGTACATATGTTCAATATTTAAGAAACCATCAGATTGTTTTCCAACATGGAAAAAAATGGTTGTACTGTTTTTCTTTTGTTCCCACTAAGAGTATATGATACTTCCAGTTACATACCTCCTTGCCAATTCTTGGTATGTTGTCTTTTTCATTTTAGCCATTCTAATAGCTGTGTATCTCACTGTGGTTTTAGTTTGTGTTTCCCAAATGACTAACAATGTTGAGCGTCTTTTCATGACCTTACTGTGCTCTCCATATATCTTCTATGGTGAAGCATGTGTACAAATATTTTGCTCATTTTGTTGGCTAACTGAAGTAAGTTGATCATTGAATAGCAAAATACAACCAACCCAATTAAAAACGGGCAAAGGATTTGAATAGACATTTCTCCAAAGAAGATAACAAGTGGCCAATAAGCATGTGAAAGATGCTCAACATCATTACCCACTAGGGAAATGCAAACCAAAATCACAACGAGATGGTAACCTTATACACGCTAGAATGGCTATAGCTAAAAAAATGGAAGACAAAAAATGCTGGTGAGAATGTGGAGAAATAGGAACACTCATACACTGTTGGTGGGAATGCAAAATGGTGCAACCACTGTGTAAAGTAGTTTGGGGATTCCTCGAAAGGTTTAACATAGAGCTACTGACAATCCCACTTCTAGAGACATACCCAAAAGAACTGAAAGAGGGACTTAGATATTTGTACGCCAATTCCATAGCAGCATTATTCACAATAGGCAAAAGTTGGAAGTGATGCAAGTGTTCATCAACTGATGAATGGATAAACAAAATGAGATATATACATACGATGGAAAATTTTTTTTTGCCTATTCTAGGTTATTTATCTTTTCAAATGCATTTTAGAACATGATTTTCAATTTCCATAGTGTCTAGTCTGGCTTTAATCTCATTTAGCATATTTTTCATCTCAGACATTGTACTTTTTATCTCTAGAAGTTTGTTTACATCTTTTAAAAGTATCTTCCATGGTTCTACTTAACACGTTCAGTGTTTTCTCCTGCTTCTTGAATATCTTAATACTGTTATATGTTTTATTATCCTTATCTACTACTTTATATATATAATTTCTGGATCAATTTAGATTGGTCAATTGTTTTCCTCCTCATGGAGTATATTTTCCTACTTCTTTGTATGCCTGATAGTTTGGTCGGATGCCAGACATTATAAATTTTACTTTGTTGACTGAAAGATATTGTATTCTTGAGCTTTGTTTTACTTTAACTTTTTGAAGTAACTGGAAAGAGTTTTATTTTTTTATTTTTTTGGATATTCCTATAAGCTTTATTGGGCAGATGATATCAGTGTTTAAGTCCAGGATAATTTTTCCTCACTACTGAGGCAAGACCTTAAAAAAGGTAAAGTACTAAAAAAAATTACTGTATCAATGTCCTATTATTATAAGGTTTTCCACTATTGTGCTGGAATAGGCACTCTGCCTACATCTGCATGTGATCTATGCTATTATAACAGTATATCTTTTTAGGTGTTTTTTAAATCCCACCTTAGATGCTTTTCTTACATGCATGTACCAATCTGCTGAATATTCAGTGGTGCCTTCTTTAGATCCCCAGAGTTTTGTGTCTGGTCTGTTCTTCTGGGTGCACTGCTCTGGAACTCTGGCTGCCTCTGGTCTTCTCGGGCTCCCAGCTCTATTCCTTAACTCACGGTGACTTCTGGGTACTGCCTGGATTCCTCCTCCCTGTACCACAGCCTGAAAACTTTGTCTAGGCAGAAGGCCAACACCATTGTAAAACTTACTTTATTTGCTTCCCGTTTCTCAGAGATCATTGTCATTGGTTTCTTGATTTCCAAAGTCTTGAGAGCCATTGTACATTTTGTCAGTTTTTCAGTTGTTTCAGACAGTAGGGCAAGTGTTAAGTCCTGTTACTCCATCTTTACTTAAAGTGGCAGTCTCAACAGAGTTGTACTGTTTTCATTCTATAAATCTTGCATGATTTTAGCTGAGGGTTTATTCCTATGTTTTTCATCTTATTTTTTCTACTGGAAATGGAATTTCTATTAAATATTTTTATTGTATACAACAAACAAACATACGAACATTCTTGACTTACAAATATTTTATACATGGTATACAATCAGTGGTTCACAGTATCATCACATAGTTGTGCATTCATCACCATGATAATTTTTTTGAACATTTGCATCCCTCCAGCAAAAGAAAGAAAGAAAAAAGAAAAAACTCATACATGCCATGCCTCTTACCTGTCTCTCTCATTGACCACTAGTATTTTAATCTACTCAATTTATTTTAACCTTTGTTCCACCTATATTTGTTTATTTTTTATCCATATTTTTACTCATCTGTCCATACCATAGCTAAAAGGAGCATCAGACACAAGGTTTTCACAATCACACAGTCACACTCGCAAAATCTGTATCACTATACAATCATCTTCAAGAAATGTGGCTACTAGAACACAGCTCTACAGTTTCAGGTACTTCCTTCTAGCTACTCTAATACACCATAAACTAAAAAGGGGATATCTATATAATACATAAGAATAACCTCCTGGATAACCTCTGACTCTGTTTGAAATCTCTCAACCACTGACACTTTATTTTTTCTCATTTTTGTCTTCCCCTTTTTGATCGAGAAGGTTTTCTCAATCCCATGATGCCAAGTCCTGGCTCATCCCAGGATTTCTGTCCCACATTGCCAGGGAGGTTTACACCCCTGGGAGTTATGTCCCATATAGAGGGGGGAGGGCAGTGAGTTCGCTTGCTGTGTTGGCTTAGAGAGAGAGAGGCCACATCTGAGCAACAAAAAAGATTCTCTAGGGGTGACTCTTAGGCCTAATTTTAATTGTAGGTGTAGCCTATCCTTTGCAGGGATAAGTTTCATAGGGGCAAACCTCAAGATCGAGGGCGTGACCTATTGATTTGGTTGTCCCCACTGCTTGCAAGAATATCAGGAATTCTCACAGTGGGGAAGTTGAATATTTCTACCCTTCTCCCCAGTCCCCCAAGGGGACTTTGCAAATACTTTTTAATTCTATGTCCAGATTACTCTGGATATATCAGGGCATCACACTAACCAGTACAATCCAACAAGATCACATGTCCTAGTCAAGATTCCATGTAATTATGGTGTTCAATTCAACTGACCATACAAGTTAAATTAGGAAATGCCCTAATCAAGATATAAAATATAATTTTTGCACCAAATAAACATATCTCCCTTTAGTCTAACACAGAAGTTGAAGTTTTAAAATATGAATGACCATCTATTTTCAACACCCTGCATTACTGACATTCCTTTGTTCTTCCTCATGCAAAACATTTTAAAATTTGTTCATTTAGTCAATATCATTGTATACTCAATAGGCATTCATAAATTACACCATCTCAGTCTTTATCATCTATATTTCCTTCTGGTTTCATATGTACCCTTAACCCTTCTCCCTCTATCATTCTCACATTCAGCTTCATTTGCTGTACTTAAATTATTGTGCTATAATCAGGAAGTATTGTGCTATCCATTTCTGAATTTTTACAGTCAGTCCTGTTGCACAATCTGTATCCCTTCAGCACCAATTACCCAATCTCAACTCTGTTTCTAGCTCCTGATGACCTGTGTTCTTGTTCTAGTTTGCTAGCTGCTGGAATGCAATATATCAGAAA
>PVIY010055594.1:0-13662 GCA_004026745.1 Myrmecophaga tridactyla | reverse complement strand
TTTATTGATTGAGACATCCTTATAATATTTAGAATTAACACTATATTTCAAGATATTTTAGGGTGAATTATATGCAGACATTTGTCTGGAAGTTGTGGAAACTATAAGCAAATGTGTACATGTCTTTTATGATGCTGTGAGAAAGCCCCAGAATCATACCTGAAGTATAAGGAGGTTATATGCACACTTTATTTTTATGACAGGGATTCACTTATTCACTATGCACTGACTGAACATATAGCAGAGAATTTGATAAAGAGAAAATATTAGGCCAAAATTATTAAAATTATTAATTGGTTGGTAATAACATACGTACATCAGTGTTTACATTATTTTTAGGTAAAACAGATCCCTTCAGAATTAGGTAAGTTTAAGTATAAAATCAAATTAGAATTCTGCATATTGAAGCTCTGGCCAGTGTGTGGAGCCACTCCTGTCCCTCCTCCATCTAGTGCTACAATCAGTGCACTCCAGGCTTCCGTGAGCAGCAGTCAATTCTGCTAAAACTGTTTTAACTGAGTTTTTTAATGCATTGAATAAAAACGAAGAGGCTTGTTTAATATTTCTATATATTTTTTACAGTTGTTCCCTTGTTGAATTCTCTTTAAAAATCAAGTGACGGGTGTAAGGCTAGTTCAGTGGCAGAATGCTTGCCTGTCATGCGGGAGACCTGGGTTTGATTCCTGGACAATGCACTTTTCAAAAAACAAACAGAAATCAAACATACAAAAATTTAGCAAATTGTGCTGCAATAATGGTATACTCATGTGTAAAAGTAATGAAATGTGACTCTCCCATACAGCATACAGAAAAAGAAAATCAAGTGAGTAATACAAGAAAGAATAGGGAATGATTGATAGAGGGAAGTGAAGGAGGAGAGAGAGAAAGGGAGAAAAGGGTTAAAAGAAATAAAACCACAGATTTTTCCCTTACACTAGATAGACAGGTCAGGATTTCTGGTAAGGGTCCAATGATGTTTTGTCTGCAGGCAAGGATGAGTGGGCATATTTACTGGAGATGACTAACATCCTGTCTGGAACCTTTCAATTGCAACAAAAGCTTCTGTGTTGTTTTATTTCTAAATGAGGATCTCCAATGGCATCAGTGAAAACCCCTGGGAACAGAGGCTTTACCAATAATAGCCAGTGCCCCTGGGTAATGTCAATGAAACTGGTGAAGGAATACAACAGAGGAAAAATCTTTCCATGAACAGAACTTTTATATATTAAGATGTACTAGTGGATTTGAATTTAAGAAAAGAATTGGTAAAAATTAAAGGGATGATCACTTAAACAGAAGGAATATCACAGTTCCCCTAATATTCTTAGTACTCTTTGATGAAATTCCTGTGGATCCTAGAGACTAAGGAAGAGACTAACCCCCCCAAAAATTGGTCTCACCCTAATCCCAGGATACTAAGTTTTCCTGCTCATCTGCAGAGTTTTCCTTTTAAGAATGGAGTGAAGATCAAATTCATGATAGCGTTAATGGTATGTGACAGAACAGTCTTTCTAAAACTCTCCAATGCATATATAAGCCTGGTGGCAAAGCCCATCACAGTGGCCTGTGAGCTGCTCAGACCATCACCATTTGCCTCATCTTTGATACCTCAGTTTCCTCATCTGTCAGCACATTAATAACAGTGTCTACTTTCATGTGTCACCTGAGAGAAGGGCTAAATGGAATGTGTAGATCATTTAGACTAGTAGTCCCAACAAGGTGCCTGCTGGGACATGCCACAATAACTGCTGTTCAGTCTTCACAATCATGGTGTGTGGGGGTCATTCTGGTCAGGTTAGGAAAGTAAAAGCCTCGACATGCTTCTCAGAGGGGCTAGTTACCTTTCTGTCAATAATTTCTTGTTTAATTCAACTGTGCTCAGATGACACACTGAACATATGATTCAAAACAACTGAATAGGCAATTGAATGCACATTCACATTAGGATTTAGTCAACTGCACTGTGCAAAACTTTTATACCATTCTTGATGACTGCCGCATAATTATTATACTGGCAGAATTGTAGTTACATATACAGCTATAATATGAGATTTTTAAATTCTCCTTTTCATTATATCATGTTATGCATTACATATTTTGAAGCTATTATAATAGATGAATATAAAATTTAGCATTGTTTTAACTATCATAATGCAAATGAACTTTAATATTGAGCCATACATCCTGCTTTCAGGTATGTTCTGTTTGATAAGAATTCAGCCATAATGCCACATCACCTCTTTGTGTATTCATTATATACACATGCACATATACAATCTATATATAATATATATGTCCATATTCATTTCAATTTATTTTCAATGTATACATTTTGTATATATTTCAAATAGTCTTTCTTTTCAACAGAAAGATCTTAAATATATTTTAAGATACAGGCATATATTTACTCCACTTTGGCTATCTTTTTCCTTTAATTGGATTATTCAGTTTATTTACATTTAATATAACTATGGAAACATTTGTGTGTCTGTCCACTATTTGTCCCACCTGTTCTTTTTTTCTATTTTCCTTCTATTGTATTGATAAAAAGTATTTTTATTTCTACTTGTTCCTCCTTTTGTAGATTTTGATGGTACAATGTTAGGTTTATGTTGTAGTGACACTCTGAAGATTTCTTTATCCATTATCAACTCTTTAAAATCTTGTTTAACTTACTGTTTCCCCAACAGTAAGTTATCAGTAACTTACAGTTACTCTTCTTATTGCTGTTTATCCTGTCCTCTTCCAGTCATTCCATCTAACGTATTTTTCCTTCCACCTGTAGAACATCTGTCAGCCTTTCTTATACTCCTGGGAGGCTGGCATTGAATTTTCTCTGTTTCTGAATTTATCTTTATTTTTTTCACATTTCAATATCCTGATGTTCATTATTTTAACTTCAGGAGTTTATTGTTTTGACTAATCTTGAAACTCACAGAAATAGAATCTTACAGTATGTTCCTTTTTATAGCTGACTTCTTTTGTTCACTACCATGTCTATTAGACTTTTCAAGGCTTTGTATCCATTTTCCTTTACTATATTTAGAGTTTTTCTACTATGTGAATAGTTCACATTTTATTTACCATTTCCCTGAGAATGGGCAATTGTTTATTATCAGATTGTGCTGTTAGGAAAAATAAATCATTTAAAAGTAGCTGAACATGTCTTTTGATGGGCATAAATCATTTCTCTTGAGCATATAACTAGAAGAAAAATTGCTGGGTGATAAAGTAAATATATGTTTTGCTCTAGTAGTAAAAGTTTATCAAAGTGGATGTAGCATTTTATACTCTTACCAACAATGTATGACAGTGCCATTTGCCTCACAGTATATCAAAACTTGTTCTCAGAGTGGCATTGTGGAAAATGTCAGAGTATGGTTCTCAAAGAATTAGTTCCTTCACTGAAGAAGCCATTAAATTTGAAAAACAGATCAAAGTAAAATTTTTAGAACTCTGTATCCTAATAAAAACTTACATCAACCAGGGGAGTGCTGAATGATGAAAACTGCTGTGAAATTTTGATGAAAATACATTATTCATTTTTGCTTACATACCTAGCTCCCATTCCTCACTTCATCAGAGGCTGTGGAGATTGTGATATGTGTTCCTAGTGCAGTTTTATGTTGCCAATGGGGAAAAATGAACCTCATTCTCAAAAAACTGTGGTTGTGCGTTCTGACCTGTATGGCAGTTAACTGAAAGACCAGTACTTACATTTGCCTTTCTTTTACCCCTATCAAAAGTGATTTCTTGGTCAATGACTATAGGAACCATTTAAAGATAAACTTCCTGTTATAGTTTGCTAGCTGTCAGAACATGATATGCCAGAAAAAGAACAACTTTAAAAAGAGGGAATTTATTAAGTTGGAAGTCTACAGTTCTAAGACCATGAAAATGCACACATCAAAGCAAATCTATACAAATGTCCAAGTTAAGGCACCAACAAGACGTTACCTTGGGTGGGCCATGGTGGCTCAGCAGGCAGAGTTCTTGCCTATGATGCCAGAGACCCTGGTTTGATTCCCGGTGCCTCCCCATGCCAAAAAAAAAAAAAAAAAAGAAAAGAAAAAGAAAAAGAGGTTACCTTTACTGAAGAAAGGCCAATGAAGTTCAGGGTTTCTCTCTCAACTGGAAAAGCACGTGGTGACATCTGCTAGCTTTCTCTCCAGGCTTCTTATTTCATGAAGCTCCCCCAGGGGCATTTTCCTTCTTCATCTCCCAAAATCTCTGGCTGCATGGGCTGTTGTGGTTCCTGTGCTCTGACCATGGAATATCCGAAATATTTCCTCTTTTAAAGGATGCCAGTAAACTGATCAAGACCCATCTGGAATGGGTGGAGTCACATCTTGGGTTAATCAAACATTAATACTCACAATTGGGTGTGTCACATTTCTGTGGAGGTAATCTAATCAAGCGTTCAACCTACCATATTGAATTGGCAATAAAAGAAACAGCTGCCTCCACAAGATGGAATCAGGATTAAAACATGCCTTTTCTAGGGTACATAATCCTTCAAACTGGCACACTCCCCTTGGCATTTGGGGCAAGAGATGGCAGAGAGATTGGCATGGAAGAAAGTCCTGGGAATATCAACACTAAGAAGGATCCTTGGCAGAATAAAGGATTTGAAGGTTCACCACATATATGGAGGTAACAGGAGTTAAATACATATGGTCAAGATTAACACATGGTCATAAGCAACCAGAGAGAATCCTGGATTGTATCCCTAACTAATCCTGGTTTTGGACAAGGAGGAGATGAAGGCTAAGCCAGACTTGTAAACAGCTAGGGCAATTGTGAAAGAATGCCCCAGCTAAGAGCTAATTTTTAAATACTGAGAGCTTTTTGTTTTCATTTTAGCTCTAGATATTTAAGAAATTTTTTTCAGAACACTGACTGACCATAGAGGAAATGGAACTTAGACTTGAGTGCCTAACTTCTCATCATATGATGAGAAATATAATCTTCGTAAAAAAAATTTGTAAAACTTATTAAATAAAAAAACCCTGCATCCTTCAAAAAGCAGTAACAGCAAACCCTTCAGAATGGGGAATATCTAATTTCTACTGTCACCACATTATAATATTGAAAATGTCAAGTTTTAAACAGAAAATTGCTTGGCATATGAATAAAACAGGAAAGTTTGATTCATAGAAAAAAACCTAACAGTATCTGACAAAGCTCACACTTTGGACAAGAAAGAGACTTTAAGTCAACTGTCCTGAAGTTCATCAAAAAGATGACAGAACCTGTGAACAAAAATTCAAAGGAAACTAGGAAAGCAATGCATATTCATATAGAGCCTATCAATGGAAAGACATTAATTATCATTATTATTATTATTTTATTTTGTGTGTGTGTGTGGGCAGGCACCGGGAAATGAACCCATGTCTCTGTCATGGCAGATGAGAATTCTGCCCCTGAGCCACCATCACATCACCCAAGACATTAATTATTAAAAGGGACAAAATTGAATTCTGGAGCTGAAAAGAACAATAATTGAAATGAAAAAATTCATTCAATGATTTCAACAACAGTTTTGAACAGGCAGAATTAGAATGAGTGAACTTGAAGATAGGCCAATTTAGTATATCTAGTGGGAGGAACAGAAAAAATACAAAAGTAAATGAACAGAGCCTAAGCAAACAATGGGGCACCATCAAATGTAACAACATATGAATTATGGGAGTGTCAGAGAAAATAAAGTTAGGGGAGATCTGAAAGAATATTTTAAGAAATAATGGACAACACTGTGGGAAGATGGTGAAGTAGGGAGCTCCAAGACTCAAAACAACTATTAAACAGCAGAAACCACCTGAAACAATTATTTAGATACTATAAATGCCAGAACAACACTGTACAACATCCAGGGAAGAGTGGGAGGAAAAATGCTGATAAATTACGGTATAAAGATCAGTAAATTATTCTCTCCACATGGCTGCTACCAGCACCCAGCACCCATTGCGGGAGGCCCCATGGGTACAGCCCTGGCAAGTTCATTGTTGATGGAAAGGACGTAAAAATCCCTTCTCCAAGAATAGGAGTAGGCATGGATGATCAATGACCATGGCTTCTGATTAGCAAATTCTGATCTCTGGAGCCCCAGCTCTAAATGTAATTATTGTTTCAACCTGTATGGTTGAAGAGACAGTGGCAGCCATTGCTTCAACCCATCCCAGACAAAAGTGGTGGGTGGTGGTGACTTAATGATATTGTGCTTCTTCAAGGCTGTTGGGGACAATTAACTGAAGGGCTGCACTTCCTGGACAGGCAAAGAAAGCTCAGCTGTGGAAACACTGGAGAAGTTCTTGGCCCACCTCCTAATTCCCTCCCTAGGACACTTTGGACCCAGTCTTTGCCACTTTTGTTGTTCCCTGGCTGTGTTCTGGCTGGGAAAGAATGAATTGGGAAAGTCCTAACCTATATGCCCTCCTTCCCAACATTTGCCGTCCAGGCAAAAGCAGCTTGAGACAATGAGAGTAATATAAAAACAACAGAGGTTGACAGTCTGGGACAAAGTACTGCCAACTTCAAATACCAAAAAGAGGGAGGTCTGAGTCTTTGAAAGCAGAGGAGACACTCAAACTCCTATAATCATGGGGAAACTCCAAAACAACTAACAAGGAAAAAACTAAGATGAACCAGAGACCCAGAATTACAGAGAAAATACTACACACTACATTCACCTTCTTGATAGGAGGGCTGAAGCTAAAAGAAATCTCTATCTTATCATCAGCTGGTTACAAAACCAAGAAACAGACAACTCAAGGAATGAGTCCCAGAGTTGATATTTTAACATATTAGGATGTACAGTGTGCAATAAAAGATTACAAGACAAAGAAAAGAAACAGAAAATGATGCACCATCTGAAGGAAGATGATAAAAAAAACCCAAAATACTAATGAAGAAAACAGCAATATAAACAAACTGAAAAAAAGCCATTAAAATTATTTTTAAAATTTTCAAGGTGGTGAGAGAAACAATAGGGAAGAATGGGATCTCAGGGAAATAATGAACTAATATGAAAGGTTTAGTAAAGAGTTGGAAACTTTAAAAAGCAACCAAACAGGACTACTGGAGTTGAAGACAACAATAACTGAAATGAAAAATTCCCAGTAGACTTTTAAGAGCAGATTGGAGCTGGCAGAAAAAGCATGAATGAAACTGAAGATGGGACACATGAAATAAGTTGGACTGAGGAAGAGAAAGAAAAAAGAAATAAACAAAAACACCTAAGAAACTTCTAGGACAACATCAAGTACAACACTATGTATTATAAGAGCCTCAGAAGGAGAAAAGAGAGAGAAAGGAGAAGAAATATTAAAAGAAAATGGAAAAAGAGCATTCCAGATAGCACCAAACATGATAAACATGAAGAAAAATGCACATCATAATATACTGATCAAGCTTTCAAATACAGAAGACAAGAGAAAGTTCTGAAACCTGCAAGAGAAAAGAAGTGTTTCATACAGGGAGTCTCAGTTAGATTGAGTGTTGATTTCTCATTAGAAAACATGGAGACAAGAAGGCAATGAGTTGGAATACTTAAGGTGTGGGAAGAAAACAACTACCAGTCATGAATCTTATATCCATTGAATCTTCCTTTCAAAAATGAGGAAGAGGCCCTCTGGTGGTCACCAGCCTAACTTTACTCCCAGTATGCCCTGGGCTGTCTCCTTGTGATTCTGGTGCCTACTGCTGTCAAGGTGTATTTTGTTCTGGTTCTTGTTTTTGTGTTTCATATTTTCATTATATTATTACTTTATTAGTATTTCTTTTGTGAGTGTGTGTGTGCATAGGTGAGGAGCTCAGGTTGGGTCTCCTGTGTGGTAGTCAGCCATTCTGCTACTGGAGTACCCATCACTCTGGCCTACCTTATAATAGATGCTTAAGTTGAACTGTATCCCCTACGTGAGATCTGGACCTTGATTTGGCAGAGCATAACTAACAAACAAAGTGTAAAAGGAAACATTCAGCAAAAAGTAAGTAAATACAAAACTTCAGAACCATGAAAGATACCAACTTGCATAATAACCATATCAAGATAAACAAATACCCAGAAAACAACAGAAAATCATGAAGGACATGAAGATCCAAACAGACAGGCCCAGCAAAATGACCAAATCAAAATTCCAGAGAGGACAAAGAATATGGAACACCTACTCAAGGATATTTATAAAGAAACAAAGGATATCAGGAAGACACTAGAAGAGCACAAAGAAGAATCTGAGAGGTTAAATAGAAAAATGGCAGATCTCACAGAAATGAAATATACAGTAGACCAAATAAAAAAATACTAGAGACAGACAATAGCAGATTTGAAGAAGCAGATGAAAGAATAAGTGAAGTAGAAGATAGAACAACTCAGAGCTCCCTTGGGGATCCCAGAAGCCATTAAACTTGCCTTCCCTGTCCCTAGAGACCGTCCAGGTAGGGCACACAGCCTACCACACCCCTTTCCATATGGAGGCCCAGAGCCTTCAGGAGGGCATGGACAGGGAGGCAGGGATGAGGAACCAGGCCACAAGGTACCATGTGCCTCAGGACAGCCCCTACACCCATGCATCCATGTGTGCCACCTCCAATGCCCCATGCCACAATGCCTGCATGCTACACCTCTGCACCCAGCATTTCCATGCCCTGGAGTACCCACACACCCACGCTGTACTTTGTGACCCCATGCCACACCATGCCCCTGAACCTCACTCCACAAAGATCCTCTACACCACCAAGCTGCACACTGCCCCACACGCCCACATCCTGTGCACCTTGCATGACACTCTGCCTCCATGTTCCCTGTACCGTGCCCCTGTGCCCTGTGCCCTATTCTGCATTGCATGTTCTCCTATTCCCCTGCACTGCCCCTGTGCCCCAGTTCCATGCCCTATACCACCTAGAAGCGCCACACTCCACACACTACCCTGACCACACACCTCCACCCTGCACCATGCCCCACACACCATGGCCCACACCAAATGTCCCCATGCCACGCTCTTCACTACACTCCATGCTCCATTCCCCATGCCATGCCTAGTCAGGAGGCATTTCCAGGTTGGATGAAGACAAGGGCAGTGACATACCCAAGGTCTTTCCATTCAGGAGCTTGGGGGCCACCAGTCCCATCAGGCCTGCAAGGAGAAGCTTTGCTGAGATCTGCCCGACCCCTGGCCATAGGCTGGCATCTTTCAGAACACAGTGGGACTAGCTGACCTAGCTAGAATCGCATCAGGTCTCCATCCAGCACACCCAGCTGCCACAATCAGCACACCCAGCTGCTGCAGCTGGGAAGAGGTAGGCCTGAGGGGAAGGGAAGGCCCAAGAGCACCATCTGCTCAGAAGAAACAGAAGTACAGTGTGGCAAACTGCCTGTCCTTCTGGCTACAAACAGCCCTCAAGTAGAGTTGCATACCCTGCATGAAGTCCAATCCATGGTTTGGTGGGGAACTACTGACAAACCAAGTGAAAAAGAAGACCTACAGTGCAAATCCAAGCAAATTCAAAACCTTAGACAACTGAAGGAAATCAACTTCCAAAACAAACCTTTCAAGATAATCAAATGCCTTGAAGCTAACAGAAAAATCACAAAGCATAGGAAAGTGCAGGCAAGCATAGCCCAAATTAAAACCCTGGAGGAGACACAGCATCCAGCCCCTCAGATGCGTGCATGCACACCATGCCCCATCAATTCTGGGCATGCACTGAACTGAATATCTGAACCACATCTGCCCCCAGGCCACACAGGCACAATCCTACTCCACTACCCCTGATCTCTGTGCATGTGCACACCTAGGCTATAACCCGAAGACCCACACCCCAGGGTCCTGCTCCCCAGATCCACATACTGGCAGAGCCACATCCTCCTTGCCAGGCACCCATGTATCCATGTGTGGAAGTCTTGACCCCTGCACCCTACCCCACCCCTGTCCCACACACATGCATAACCTTGCCTCACCCCACAGCACAAGTGCCCTTTTCCAACACCTGTCAGGTGCTCTCAGGCACATCTGTGCCACATAGCCTCTGCCCTGTACAAGGGGACACCCCCACACCCCCACACCCCTGCACCTACAGACCCACACCATCACCCATCCCTGACACAAGTCATACAACATTATGACCTGTGCCCTGTCCCTACACATACACGCATCTGCATCTTGGCACCCCGGACCCCTCTCCCTGCACAAGGACACACCTGTACCCCAACTTCCCTGTGCTTCAACTTCTGTGCCCTGTACCACACACCATGACACCCACAATCCACATGCTTCACGTGCCCACCCACAGCCTGCCCACATACCAGCCCCCATGCATCTGCACAGCCCCCCATCCACCTGCTGTGCCCTGCCCCTGTGTCCCCCATGCTGCACCCTGTTCCTGCACTTAGGCCTGCTTGAGCTGCACCACACATCCACAAAGCCCGGACCAGCACCCCACACTCACAGGAAACAGCATAGAGTCACAACCCGTGCATATTCCTGCACTACAACCAGTCACCACACTGTTGTGCCCCTCCCCAAGCACCACTGTCTGCCTGTGATGGAACTGTAGTCCTGACTGAGAACAGATCTGGAAGGAACTATCAGGAGGGGCACAAGGTGCCTTTCGGGCTTCTGTAAGCATGATTTATCTCCAGTGCTGCAGTCAGTGAGATGAACTCCAAGCGCTTGAGGGAAATGAATTTCAGTCTTACCTGCTAGCCTTGGGCTCTGGGCTAACTTGAGGGCTGGGCACCCTCAGGGGCAGAGCTCCTCACCCTGTTGAGCTCCCATTAGACCAAAGGGCCCTGTGCTGGGTTGTGAAGGATGGTGGGATCTGAGCTAGCTGGGCCAGATGGGTCTGGATGATACTCTCCTGCTCCCCAGGAGCTGTTAAGGAAGGTGGGTGCTCTCTCACTGTCTGGACTCCATCTGCTCCCAGCACAACAAGAAGGGTAAGGAGCACTTGGCACCAACCATACATACCACCATTACCCTATTCAACCACGTGTTTGTGTCATCACTACCTGCCTCAGGGACCAGAGCAAAGGCCCCAGATGGGGCCAGGGAGATCCTGCATTGGATTGAGGTGTCCAGGGTACCCTACAGGGGTCCTTTCAGAGTCCTGGAACTCCCTCTTCACTGTTATCACCTCACAGGACTGGAGGCCATCCCTGTCCTGCAGCACTGCCTTCCCTTGCATGTGCTGGGGTCAGACATGCACCAAAGATTTTACCACTAGGGACTGTCAGGAGTGAAGGAGTCTCTGCACACCCCCATCTCAAGCACCCACACTCCCAAAGTGCACAGAAACACCTTCGTGAGCTCACACTTCATGGCACTGCTTGCTGGGTTTTATGAGATTATGGAATCATGGTTACAGGGAGGGAGGTTTTGGTTGAGATTGGAAGATAATTGAATTCTAGGTAAAAGCCTGTGCTTCAGGGACAGAAAATAGCCAAGAGGGAAAAAATATCTGAGAGCATGATCACTGCCTAGAAGTCAGGGCCTGTGGGACACCATCAGTGAACTTCTGTTCCTGTCGGCAGGGCAGCCTGGCCTGCATAAGAGAAAGCCCTGTGCATGGGAATCCTGTGAGTTCCTTGGAGGAAGCACCTACAGCTCCCAATGTGTCCTTTCTGCTCAGTGATGTACATGTAATTCTCACCTTAAGTGGTCAGGTGTCAGGGGCAGGGTGGTGGCAGAAGCTCTGAGCATTGGTGAGCACTGGGTCCCTCCTTTGAGGCTCCTGGTGAGGACTGGGGTGGTGCAGGGCAGGGCAGGAGTCTCTAGGTCTATGGTATTAGCTGTCTTCACATGT
The DNA here is from genome assembly GCA_004026745.1 of Myrmecophaga tridactyla. Lineage (NCBI taxonomy): Eukaryota > Metazoa > Chordata > Mammalia > Pilosa > Myrmecophagidae > Myrmecophaga > Myrmecophaga tridactyla. Next base: position 1,863 of record PVIY010055594.1, on the reverse strand, counting down.
CAGGCTTCCTTTGCACATCAGAATGCTGTGAACACAGAGATAAGCTGTCTGATTTGGGGCTGTGTTGTTTCCTTGCTGCTTAAGGACAGAATTTAGAAAAGTTTTAGCTTTCCAGGTTTCATCTGAAGTAATTACTTGAAATTTAGGAAAAGGGTTACAATTTTTTATCTTGAATGTAAGAATTCTTATGTTATTTATACCAAAATTTTAAAAAGGCTTACTAGTTCATTTTATTAGATATTTCAGATCTGAGATATTTTTTAAAAATTTTAAAATAGTGGTAAAATAGACACAACAGAAGCATTTCAACCATTTTCAAGTGTTCAAGTCAGTGACATTAAATACATGACAAAGTTGTGTGAATTTCACCAAAATCCAATTCTAGATCATTTCCATCAAAGAGAAACTCATGTCCATGAAGCATTAACTCCCTGTGCTGGGTTAAAAGGATTCTATACCCTAGAAAAGCCATGTTTTAACCTGATCCAATTTGTGGCAGCAGCCATTTCTTTTAAACCCTATTCAGTACTGTATGTTGGAAGCTTGATTAGATTATCTCCACAGAGATGTGACTTACCCAATTGTGGGTATTAACTTTTAAATAGAGGGACATGTGACTCCACCAATTCCACATGGGTCTTGATTAGTTTACTGAAATCCTTTAAGAGAGGAAGCATTTTGGAGAAAGCTTCAGAACAAGAGTGCCATGAGAACTACAGGGCCCACGCAGCCAGAGACTTTTGGAGATGAAGAAGGAATACACCCTTGGTGGAGCTTCATGAAACAAGAAGCCTGGAGAGAAAGATAGCAGATGTCACCATTTTACCATGTGCCTTTCCAGTTGAGAGAGAAACCCTGAACTTCATTGGCCTTCTTGAACCAAGATATGGTCTCAAAGAGTAGGTGAAGTTCTAAAATACAGACAATGTCTTCTTTACCCCTGTATTCTGAATTACCTTAATCCCAACCTGCGTGGCTTTGTACTTGTCTCTATACCATGTTATACATATATAAAACAGCCCCTCAAAATCCAGAAATAATAATCACTGCTCTGGACTAAATGAGAATGCCATAAGAGTTTATAATCCAGGTCCCAGTTTTTTCATAAATGCTTTCTAAATGAGATCATACAATATTTGTTCTTCTGTTTCTGGCTTATTTTGCCTCATCAAATGTCCCACAGGTTCATTTACATCGTCACATACCTTAAAACTTGGTTTCCTTTTGTAGCAACCCAATGTTTGATCATATGTATGCATCACTGTTCACCAATCTACTTCTCAGTCAGTGCATCTTTCAGCCATCTCCATCTACTGGGACTCGCACATAACATCTGTTCTAGTTTGCTAGCTGCCGGAATGCAACATACCAGAGATGGATTGGCTCTTAATAAAAGGAGATTCATTTTGTTGGTCCTTCAGAGGAAAGGCAGCTAACTTTCCACTGAGGCTCTTTCTTACATGGAAGGCACAGGATGGTCTCTGCTGGTCTTCTCTCCAGGCCCCTGGGTTCCAACAACTTTCCCCGGGGTGACTTCTTTCTCCATCTCCAAAGGCCTGGGCTGAGCTGCAAGTGCTGAGATGAGGAATGTCAAGCTGCTTAGGCTGTGCTACCCTGCGTTCTCTCATTTAAGCACCAGCCAATTAAGTCAAACTCACTCACCACAGCAGACACGCCTCCTAGCCAACTGCAGATGCAATTGGCAACAGATGAGGTTCACGTACCATTGGCTCATGTCCGCAGCAACAAGACTAGGTATGCTCACCTGGCCAAGTTGACAACTGAATCTAACTAACACATGTCCACCCCTTGTCAACTTGGCAACTTCAAGCATCACCTTACACAGATGTAAAAAATTCTCTT
>PVIY010055593.1:0-13664 GCA_004026745.1 Myrmecophaga tridactyla | reverse complement strand
GTTATCCAAGATGTAATGGAGAGGCTGGAGGGAACTGCCTGAAAATGTAGAGCTGTGTTCCAGTAGCCATGTTTCTTGATGATGATTGTATAATGATATAGCTTTCACAATGTGACTGTGTGATTGTGAAAACCTTGTGTCTGATGCTCCTTTTATCTACCTTGTCAACAGATGAGAGGAACATATGGAATGAAAATAAGTAATAGGGGGAACAAATGTTAAAATAGATTTAGTTTGAAATGCTAGTGATCAGTGAAAGGGATCAGTAAGGGGTATGGCCTGTAAAATTTTTTTGTGTGTGTTTGTTATATTTTTCTGTTGTCTTTTTATTTCTTTTTCTGAATTGATGCTAATGTCCTGGGAAATGATTATGATGATGAATATGCAACTATGCGATGATATTGTGAATTGCTGAGTGTATGTGTTGGGAATGTTTGTGTTTCTTGTAATTTTTTTTAATTAATAAAAAATTAAATTAAAAAAATATATAGTGAAGGACAACGTTACAGTATAAAAACACAATTTTAAGGGCTTTTAGGTTACAAAAACATAAAATTTCACTTAATTTGACAGGAATTATGTAAAAAAAATGCAGAGGGAAAAACCCATTGTCTTGGAGTGGTAGGATAATGAATAAAAATTTTTTCCTTTGAAAAATTTCCATTAAATATATTACAAAATTGGTTTTGCAATAAATTAAAGACACAAAACAAATTAAAATGTTCCAAAAATGGATGGATCACCCCCCAAAAGAGCAACATTTGGCAGTGCTGGAACACACCCTGCAGAACCCCATCTAATATCCTTTTCTTTCTTCCTTTTGCATCCATGACTTATATGTGCCTTATTTCCCCTACGCTCCCCAAGAACTACATCTTCTCCTTGGGATATTTTGCTCTTTCTTCCCCACACAGTAAACACCTACTTGTCTTCAGCCTTGGTGAAGATGATCTTATCCTGGGGATTCTTCGCCTTCAGGGAACACACTGGAAGTAGCTCTGGGTACATGAAAACCTTGTTCGTGGCCAGGATCCAAGCCACTTGCTTTGGCAAACAGGGAAATTCATAAGCTATAAGAAAAGATCCATAATAAATGGAGTTCTAGAGCAAAGGCTGCCCAAAAGCTCCTGAATCCATTTCTGCTTTTAGTTATTTAGAACTGTACTTTCTAACTTGATCTCTCCCACCAGCCTTCCCCTCCAGAAAAAGTTTCCACGGTCTCTTTCAACCTAACGTATCCATAAAAGGATTCCCATTCAACATCAATAAAAGTTGGCTCTCTTATTCTTTCCTACCTGAAACACAACACACTAAGTAACACGAGCACTAATAAAGCACCTGGCCTGGCACATTAGTGTATGCTCAAAAAATTTTACCTCCTTCCCCCTTTAAATCCTTGAAGGATAAGTGACTTTCAACAATGCTTTCTTTCTTCCAGGATAAGATTCCAACTTCTTTAAGCCCCCTCACAAATCTGGTATTCCAAATTTTATTTTATTTTATTCTTACTTAACTTTCATTCAGTTCTCCCAGATTCTTCCTGAGATTGGGAACAAAAAACCATAAAAGGAATGAGACAATTCAGTCTCATTTTTTTCAGTCTTCTTGCCTAAATCTTTCAATTCCGGTACCTCTGCCCTTCTGGAGACAAGCACTACTGTACTCATATTTCTCCTCACATATACATATAAATTTTTTTAATCCCCAGAAGAAAAACACAGTTACTAGATATTTAAATTCTTATTATTACATTTGGTGTTAGATTAAGTTTCAAGACAACATATATTGTTATCAAAGTAATTCGACATCAGTGTCTATAACAAAATGCACTTGAATTTACCCATAAAATTGTGATTTAAAATTAAATCTAAACACAAACTGAAGTCCAGGAACAAACCACAACTAAAATGCTAAACCAAGAAACAAAGCAGAAGCAAATACTTGTTTTAGCCAAAAAGCAAACAAACTAAATATTTTCTCAAAAAATACTAAGCCAATACAAGGCAGAAACCCAACCTGTAAATTTCTTTAAAATACAGAATCTGACAAAGGCAAAACATCTTTAATTTGTGCCTAATACCCAAATTAACTTCCAGTCAAAATAAAGATACTATTTAACCTACAATTGAGGGAAATCAAATGAATTGATCTTAATGAAGAAGAAGAGTAAAAATCTCAACAACTTGAGTTCCGTCTTTACCATATCCCAGTATGCCTTTTCCGTATCCAGTATGTCTCCTAAAACACATGCCATCATGCCTGTCTAAAGTCCAATTCTTAGCCGAAGTCCCACATCTCTATTCCCCCACAGCAGTTATGGCCACTATTTCTACCCCTTACCTAAGCCCCAATATTATCATATTGGTGATAATAGTGAACTTAGATCCAAGAACATAGATCACTTAGTACGAAGGGAAAATAACAGAGGGAAGAAATTACAAAATCTCGTTTCCTCCATTCCTAGGAAATTATCTATGGGATAAGATGTCTCATTACAAACAAAAAGACCATACCAGTCTTCTTGACAGTTTTACGAGGACTCCAGTCAATGCTGACATGTGTGCTGAAATCTTCAATGAGCTGCATAGCTCCCATCAGGTTACAAGGTTGGAATAAGGTCTGAAACTTGGGGTTGAACTGATGGTGAAGTGCGATGGAGCTCTGAGCAAAGGTTCCCAGCTCTTTCTGGGAAAAAACCAGGACACAAAGAAAATGTAAATTCCAAACAATTAATCCTAGTAGCCCTTAGCCTTTGTGTGAGAAACTGTCCTTCCTACTACTGGCAAAAAAAACAGGCAAAAATCATCATAGAGTATCATAGAGTCTTTCAAGAATAACATTATTTCACTGAGATTACTTTTTTGCTGAGTTTTCAGATTTTCAAGAACTATGTTTGTGATACACTCATCTGTTTTGGTTTTAGTTTTAGACTGAATGTTTGTCAAACTTAGATGTCTGGTCTAGTACCCTAGCTAGAACTAAGGCTCTCAAGGATGAGGCTGATTATTTTTATTTTTATTTTTATTTTTTTGGTCTTTTGGTTTCTCTGAATAACAACTAGAACAAAGTACTCCTCTGAACACAAGTGGAGGTGAGAACACACTGTCAACCACCAAGAAAGTTTAGCATATTATCCAACATACTGGTAGAAATCCCAAGAAACTTACTGAAGAAGCACAGAATATGTTCATCATGGGTCATAAAGTTCAGATTCTAGAGGGTTTAAATTTTCAAAATTAAAAGTCTTTCCTCCAAATACTTGAAACTGTTGAACTGTAATCCAACAGCCTTTACTCTTGAAGAAGACTGATTAACTATAGAGCCTTTAAGGTGTGAACCTGTGAGCGTGAAAACCTTGTGACTAACACTGCCTTTATACAGTGCATGGACAGATGAATAACAACAACAAAAACAATAACAAATCAACAACAGAAGGAATAAAGGGTATGGGGGTATTTTAGATGTTATTTTTCACTTTTATTTTTATTCTTATTTTTACTGTTTTTGGAATAATGAAAATGTTCACCTGCCAAACTGAGTTCACCTGCGAAGTTGGCTTAGAGAGAGGCCACATCTGAGCAACAAAAGGGTTCTCTGGAAGTGACTCTCACGCATAATTATCAGTAGGCGTGGCCTCTCCTTTGAAGGGATGAGCTTCATAGGGGTGAGTTCCAAGATTGTGGGCTCATGCTATTGAAGTGGCTGACCCATTGCTTGCAAGAATATCAGGAATTCCTCCTTTCTCCCCAGTCTCCCAAGGGGACTTTGCAAATACATTTTTCTTCTGCTCTGCACAAATTACTCTAGGATATATCGGAGCATCACACTAACCTGTACAAAACAACAAGATCTCACACCCTATTCAAGATTCCATGTAATTAGGGTGCTTAAGTGAACTGGCCATAAAAGTTAAATTAGATAATGTGTAAAATATGGATTTTGCAAGTTTGGACATTTTTATGGCTTAGAGCTGTAAACTTCTAACTTACTAAATATCCTTTTCAATAGCCATTTCATTTCTGGTATGTTGCACTCTGATAGCATTTAGCAAACTAATACATCTACCAAAAATATCTGAGAGAGAAGACTAAACATAGGCTATGATGGGTGAATAACTGTGAGAAATGACTTGTCAAGGTTAAATCTTTAGAGTCAGTAATATTTAGGAACTTACAAGAAATATCCTGGTGGTACTGGCCTCCGAATTGAGACTGGGGTTGGAGCTGGCAAGAAGGTGTATTTGTGTCAAGAGTTGAACATGCTGGGGACGGAAAAAAAAACAAACACAATAACATGTTATGATGTTGTCATTTCAGGAACCCAGACAGATCTTACAAAGATGTTTGCAACTTGATCACACCTCTTTTGCTTGCTGTAGAGGCTATGAGAATGATACGGTGACAAATCATGAATTTCTCAGGTGTGTTTGCCTTGAGCAAAATGACAGTCAGAAAAAGGAAACAAACTACTTGTGGCTGCAAATGCTGTTAAAATTAAGGACTCTTTTTTTTTTGGTATGGTGTATGGCAGAGGTCACATTTTGTTCTTTTTTCATGTGAGTATCCCCTCATTATAGCACCATTTGTTGACTTTCTGTCTGTTTGGTTTTCGTTTGTTTGTTTGCTTGTTTGTGTATTTGGGAAGTGCATGGGCAGGAGTCAAACCCAGGTCTCCCACATGGCAGGTGGAAATTCTGCCACTGAACTACCCTTGCACCCCAGTTAAGGACTCTTTGAAATCTATAATTCTGAATGCTATCAGGGTCCTTACATGCACTTTAAAAAATATATTTTTATTGAGATATCTTCATGCACCACACAGTTCATCCAAATTATAAAATCAACAGCTCACAATATCATCATATAGTTGCACATTCATCACTATGATTATTTTTAGGATATTTGCATCACTCCAGAAAAAGAAATAAAAAGAAAGAAAAACCACACCCACTTACCTCTTCTCTTTGACCACTAGTATTGCAATCTATCCAATTTTTTTAATCCCGTCTCACTCCCCTATTATTTTTTTGCCCTTATTTTTCACTTATCTGTCCACACCATGGATAAAAGGAATATCAACCACAAGGTTTTCACAATCACATGGTCACACTATAAAAACTATATAGTTATGCAATCATCTTCCACAAATCAAGGCTACTAGAAAGAAACCAACAGTTTCAGGTATTTCCTTCTAGCTATTCTAATACACCAAAAAACAAAAAAGGGGAATCTATTTGAAATCTCTCAGCCACCAAAACATTATTTTGTCTAATTTCTATCTTCCCCCTTTTGGTCAGGAAGGCTTTCTTAAACTCTTGATGTCAGGTCCCAGCTCACCCCAGGAATCATGTCCCACATTGCCAGATATATTTATACCCATGGCCTTCATGAATTTTTGCCTGAGCCATAGGGCAGACACATGTCAGCCACTCAAACTCCTAACTGATGTGTTGATCTCATGGTTCATGGTTTCACTGAGTGTGAAGATACACATTTCTGTCTTTTAAAATACTGTTAATTTTTGGTCTTAGTGTCAGGCCACGGGATGATGCAATATGAATTGTACCTTGAAGAGTCTTACCTGCTGCATCTGCTGCTGGAGTCTCTTCCTCTGTGTTGAGTCTAGAACCAGAGTCTGATGAACTTTCTCACTCTGGGGCTTAACCCTCTCTACCTCCTGCTGCTGTTTAGCTGAAGATTTCTTCATCTTCAGTTGTTCAAGTAGCTCCTTCACTGTCCGGTGTTGCTCATTTAGCAAATTGGCTAATGGTTCCTCAAAACTATACCCAAAAGAGAAATTACTGAATTTGAATATTTTCCTAGGTCCACACACAGCCAATACCTGCTAATGATGAGTAAAGAGAGCCTGAAATTTTCCATCTACTGCTAATCCCCAAATTCCATTTTAGCCAACAAACTCCCAGTCTCATCCAAATATTTTCCGGAAGCTATTAGGCTCTGAATTATGTTCCCCCTCTCCAATCCTTCTATAATCAGTCCTTTAAGCAAAACACAAATAGACAGTAAATTAAACAGAAATCTAGGACCACAGAAACATGTGGTTCACAAACCACCCAAAAAGTTAGCGGGAACATGTCATTCTTCCATCAGGTTAATCACATTAACCATACTGATTACTTTAACTTACATTGACCTGGGGCTTCCTCTTAAAAGTAATACAGAATTTCTGAAAGCACAGCACATGTTCTCTAATTTACCTGTTTCTCCCATCCTAGGTCAAGCTTCTCCAATCTCCCTATCCATAGAGGCTAAACTGCCCTCCTTTCTTAAAAAGTCAAAGACCTTCTAGCTTGAAGCAAGACGGAGGCATACTGAAATACATGGTAGTTTAAATGAAAAGAAGAACTGGAGAAGTTAGTTCAACTATTACCCTAAAATATTCCACAAAAATATCTTCTTGGGTAAGGGGTTTGGCATATATAAGTCTTTTGTTTTACTTTTATTTTTTTTTCTGGGGTGAAGCAAATGTTCTAAAAATGATTATGGTGATGAATATAAAACTGTGATGACATTGTGAGCCACTGAATATACACTTTGGATGGACTGTATATGTGTGAAGATATCTCAATTAAGATAAAAAAGAAAGAAACCATTAGAGTAAAAAATTGGTTGGATGAAGCATTTAAAGTACTGAAAAAAAACTGCCAACCAAGAATTATATATCCAGTCAAACTATCATTCAAAAATAAAGGGTACAGGGTGGGCCATGGTGGCTCAGTAGCAGAGTTCTCACCTGCCATGCCAGAGACCCGGGTTCAATTCCCAATGCCTGTCCACGCGAAATAAATAAACAAATAAATAAAATAAAAGGTGTGTTCTAAAATTGATTTTGGTGATAAATGGAAAACTGTGTGATGATACTGTGAGCCACTGAATGTATATTTGGGCTGGATAAAACTACATTAGAAAAATGAAAAGAAAAAACTTTTTGGCTCTCTGAGTCCCTTCTCCACTCTTCCTAACTCTACCCTCCTATTCCTACCTCCTGGGAGAGACACTGTTTCCAGAGCTGAAGCAAGAATTCAAATAGTTACCATGCTAGTTCTAGAGTGAACCTAGAACAAGATGTTTAAATGACTAAGCACATGCTAATGGCTATAAAATCAGGGTAAGTTCTGCTCAAGGAGCTATGATTAGCAGGTATTCATGTTTCAAGAAATCGCCTATATTGAGGTAACATTTAAATGATAATTTAAAATGTTAATTAACAATTTTAAATATTTTAAAAAATACTTTTTTCAAAGGCCTCTGGAGATGAAATTAAATTACCTTTTACAATATTTACTATGGTTTGGGCAGGCACAGGGTAAGAACCTAAGACCATGGAACTGTCCCTTATATGAGACTTGAAAATCTTTTTTTTTTAATAATTTTATTGTAAACAATAAACAAACATACATTCTTGACATACAAACACTCTTAACATGATTTCAATCAGTGGCTCACAATATCATCACATAGTTGTATATACATCACCATGATCATTTTTTGAAAATCTGCATCTCTCAAGCAAAAGAAAGAAAAAAGAAAAAACTCAAATATGCCATACCCCTTACCCCACCCTCTCATTAACCACTAGTATTTCAATCTACTCAATTTATTTTAACCTCTGTTTCCCCTATTATTTGTTTATTCCTTATTCATATTTTTCACTCTTCTGCCCATACCACAGATAAAAGGAGCATCAGACACAAGGTTTTCACAATCACAGTCACACTGCAAAAGCCATATCATTATACAATCATCTTCAAGAAACATGGCTACTGGAACACAGCTGAACAGTTTCAAGTACTTCCCTCTAGCTACTTCAATATACCAAAACTAAAACGGGTTATCTATAATGTGTAAGAATAACCTCCAGGATAACCTCTCAACTCTGAAACCTCTCAGCCACTGAGACTTTGTCTTATTTCTCTTTTCCCCTTTTGGTCGAAAAGATTTTCTCAATCCCTTGATGCCGAGTCCCAGGTCATCCTACAATTTCTGTGAGACCTGAAAATTCTTGATTATCTGTACACTATCAGACAAATAGAAGAGCAGAAACATAAAAAGGCAGAAGACGCAAAAACTGCCTGCATCTTCCTTTAAGAAGTATTACTTAGCTAGTTGGAAAAGAAAGCACAGATGACTCATTTTCCCCATAGGCTTTATTTAGTCAAAGATTAAAGGGCGGGCAATGGTGGCCACATTGGAGACCTGGATTCGATTCCTGGAGGCTGCCCATGCCAAAAAATACCCATAAAGTTTCAAACTTATTCCCGTGTGCCTGCCCATGAAAAAAAAAAAAAAAAATTAAACCAGGTTTGCATTTCTACTTAAAAGAGAAGCAGCAGCATCCCAAGAAGAAAGGGCAGCCTATATGAATAGAGAGAAGTTTGACCTGAGATGGAAGAAGCAGTGATAACAGGTAGAGCACTGATTTTTATCAGAAGGTAACTGAATTTGATCATAGATTTTAAAGTAACTACATAATTCCCAAATTTAAAGAGAGTTGACTAATGAGCTCAACTATTTTACAGCTCAAAAAAAACTAATTATAGGAATCTGTATTTTATGCATGATTGTTCTGTAAAGCCATAACTTCTCTAATACAAAAAATAAACACAAAAAAAACCTAATTATAAAAACTTCCCAGAAAAGAATGGTTTCATTCTTCTGTTATACCAGAATTTTGTCCTATGAGGTGAAGTATGGCTTGAAATAAGTGGGTCAAATACTGACATTTAGAAATGTTGAGATTTCTGTTGTGATGGTATTTTGGTATTTGTCGTAATGGAATGTGATTGGTATTTCTGGTTTATACACTGTTTAGTGTGCTGGTTTGAAGCTATAATATACCCCAGAAAAGCCATGTCCTTTAATCCTCATTCAATATTGCAGAGTGGAATCTTTTTTATTGTTTCCATGGAGATATGACCCACCTAATTATGGTGCTAATTTTTGATTAGATGGCTTCCATAGAGATGTATCTCCATCCATTCAAGGTAGGGTTACTTATTGGAACCCTTTAAGAGGAAACCACTTTGAAAAAAGCTTTAGAGCCACAAGAGCCACCAGAACCTACAGAGTCCACATAGCCAGAAACCTTTGGAGATAAAGAAGGAAAACACCCCAAGGCGAGCTTCATGAAACAAGAAGTCAGGAAAGAAAGCTAGCAGACATCGCCATGTGCCCTCCCAGCTGAAAGAGAAACCCTGAACATCGTTGGCCTTCTTGAACCAAGGAATCTTTCCCTGGATGCTTTAAAAAATTTGGACATTTTCACAGTCTTAAAACTGTAAACGTGCAACTTAATAAATTCACTTTTTTAAAAACCATTCCGTTTCTGGTATATAACATTCTGATAGCTTCTGCAAACTGAAAGAGTTAGTATACAGCCTTTTTCATTAAATCGCAAGGTCCCTGAAGGCCTAGCTCTCAGATGGATCCCAAGCTCTCTAAGTTAGGTAATGGTGTTAGTTATGACATGAACTAACAGAGGCTGTATGTTAGCTTTACTTTGTTTCACCCATAGAACAAACTACACAAATACACTTGATATTCATCTAAGGATTGTACGTTACCACTCACAATGACTAACAACTGATTAAAGTACAGATTAACCCAACACACAAAAAGGAGAAAAGCCTTTATTTTCTGGCTAAGGCAAGAAAAGCGCCAATTTTGTATGAAAAAGTCAGTATATATACTCCCAAGGCATTGCTACTTCATAGTTTGGCCAATTAACGCCCAGGGGACTGGTAAACTTTCATCGTATTTACCAGATGTTAGGAGCAAATAGGAGAACAAAATGGAAATAGGTGGATACTATGATTTGGGGACATTTCTGTGGCTGGCCATAAATCCTACACACCTCTCCAGCACCACTCACCCAGAGAAGCTGCTATGGATGCCAGCTACTGTTATTCTTCCTTTCCCAAAAAGATACACCTTGGTCTATAGCTACACTGCCCCATAACAAAGAAATTTACTCATTTGACAGACAACTCCTCAAAAGTTTTGCATATTATTTCAGTAACAGTAACTACAAGGGGATGGGAAATTGTTACTGTAATTTCTGAAAACATTTTCAGAAAGATATTTTTTCTCAATTCTAAGTCTCAAGGTCTATGGCCAGCCTACCGTAGGGCTTGAGGGGTGTTAAAGTTAGGCCGAGACTCGGTCACACGATCCTCCTCTTCTGGGCCATCGTCTTCCATGTTGGAGAATCCCATTTCATCTTGGAACTGAGGGCAAAGGAAGAAGAAGGTTTTCCTCGGGAGCAGGCCTGTGAAAGTCACCCTAGTGGTGAGTAGGGGAAGTAAAGACTATACAGTACAGACTTTAATAATGCTGGTACCACAGAAGAGCTCACAGCAGAACCATTCCCACTTCAGGGCTCCATTACCCCACATTTTGACTATTATGCCAGGAAAAACATCTCTCACCCAGCTAACTTGCAATGTCAAGGACAGAGTACAGATTACTCAAAATGATCAAACTCTTACACAGAAACATCTTTTCAAGAGACAGATTATCAGAAAGGTAACTATTTGTACAAGAAAAGTCTAAAAGAAGTTTGCAATCTTTCAGGATGCACTAAATGATGGTTGAAAAGACCATCCAAAAGTTTGGAAATTTTACAAAGAACAACCTACTTGTGGATAATCAAGGGTTTTCTCGATAATTAGCTAAATTATCCTGCTGTTACATACTTTCCTGAATGGACTAAAAAGGGAAATAGCTCAGACAGACTACCCTTCTGAAGCAAGAGGTCCCAGAGCCAAAGGATAAAGCTTCTGGAGAATCCACTTTTACTGCCCAGATTTCTCAACTTTAGGACCACTACTCACAGTTTCAAACAACTCTTCCATCAGCTCATTCACTTCCTTTTCTGTAAAAAATCCAAACAGTGGTATAAGTTAGTTTCATTTACCAGTATAGGATAATTCCATGAAGATGATGCGCTGTTTTCAGCAAGGGATCTGACAAAATCCTCATATCTGCCTTTTTTTCATACACGCATTCAATCAAAAGCATTTACCAAATGCCAACAAAGTCTCAGGCCCTGTTCTAGATGATTACAATACATAAGTACACAAAACAAATATATCTACGCTCATAAATCTTAAATTCTAGTGGGGAGATATACAGTTATATTCTCGTTGTTGGGTGCATGGTCCGGGAATCGAACCCAGGTCTCCATATGGAAGGCGAGCATTCTACCACTGAAACACCAGTGCACTTTACAGTTACATTTTAAATTAGATAAACTCATAGTTGATTGGACTATCTACCCATAGAATACAGAATGGAGTCAAAAGTAGTGTGCCCCATAGGATCCTATCTTTGAGCCTGAAGTAATCAATATCTTCATCAGAAGACTCAGAAAATACATTCATCAGATTTGTAGACACCACAAAAAGCTGGTAGGACTGCCAGTCCAATGGTGATAGATCCAAGAGTCTATGTTTACTCAAATCAACTGGATGGAACATAACAGGAATAAATGTAAACTCCTAAATTTAGGATTTTTAAAAGTCAGTTTCTTAAGCACAGGAAAAGGTAACCTGGCTCAAAACCAATTAGTCTGAAAAGCCCTGGTGAGTTTGGTTGACCTCAAGTTCAGTATGACATAGCTGCTCCAAAACAGACCCCATATCCAAGACGGTAAGCATATCACTGAACTAGAACAGAATCTCAGAACAAGAGGGCTGTGATCAATTCTATAAAGACCTTTCTTCAGAGGGATTAAAAAACTAAAATCAAATGTTGGAAAGGATGTGGAGTGGAGCAACTGAAACTCTAATGGGAATGTAAAGCTAACATACACTTATCCTACGACCCAGTGATTCCTCTGCTAAACAGTTTATCCAAGAGAAATGAAACATATGTCCACAGACTTGCACAAGAAAGTTCAAAGCAGCTTTATTCATGATAGTAAAGACTGGGAAAAGCCCAGGTGTCCATCAACATAAGTAAGACAAAACTCAGGGGAAGAAACAACCTTTTAATATACACTATTGAGAGTAAATCTTATTATTTTGCAACAAACAGAAAGAACACAAAAGGTGGATTTTAGTTCAGTATAAGAAAATGATAATTAAGGAGATATTTAAGACTAAAACATACTAACTGGAATTGATGAGCTGTATATCCAGAATTTTCAGAGTTGATGACACTGGAAGTAGGCAAACAGACAGGGAAAGGCCATTTTAGGGAATCTATAAATACTCTCTCAAGTGGGAGGGACATACATGACCACATGGAATTTTTCAAGCTCTATGATTTCATGTTTTTGAAATTTTAGTCATCCATGTTAAAATAAATCTTCTTAAACGGATTGTGATCAAAACTGATCAGACACAGGAGGATAATGAGTAAGAACAACATAAAACTTCTAGAATAAAACCAATTTTCCCTTATGTTCACAGAACTAGACAACTAGAAAGCATGGTCTTCATTCAGATATTCCAAAAAAGCTCACTGTTCAATGGCAAAGACTGCCAGCACTGCATTAAACCCAGGCTCTACAGCAATAAACAGTTAAAGCCTTCGCCAATGAAAAGCTCAGTCTCAGGGCAGGAAGAAGACAGACACCAAATAAGTAATTTTGAGAACAATGAATACCGAAAAGGACATATAAAGTGGTATAGTGCAAAGCCAGAAGATCAATCCTAATTGTGGAAGATGCCCTAATAAAAACTGAAGAAGAGCAACGAACAGCAAAAGGAAAAGGTCAACTGTATTCTAGCCAGAAGGCTGAACTGAAGTGAGATTTCATGCTTTTCTGCTTCAAACAGAAAAACGTTTCCTAACCAGAATAAGACACGATTAACCAGTCCCCTTCTTGAAAGAGTTCCTTTCAAGAGTTGCTATGCTTAATCGTGCATACATTTATTTACCCCATGAATATTCCTAAGTACATAATATTATTAATATTACATAGTACATTATATTATTGATCGTACATAGCACATTCATTAATCTCTTATCCTCGTCAACACGCGTATCACCCCCAATGTCCTTTCATAACTACCAAGCTTCGAGAAACCAGCAACCCGCTTGAATCGTGTCCCTCTTCTCACTCCGGGCCCATCACCTGTGGGGGTTTCTAGCCTGACACTCTAGGTTTTTCTCTTACTTTCTCTTACTTCCCCAGACCTTCCCTCATAGTTTCTCAAAGCCTATATCCCCAAAGCCTTTTCACTCTACACTTTCTCTTTGATTCCTGGTGTTTTCCACCAACTTCAATTATCATAACATGCCAAATTATACCTCACCTTTTTTTTCTTTTTGAGTGCATGGTCTGGAAATCGAACCCGGGTGTCCCGTGTGGAAGGCAAGCATTCTACCACTGCACCACCCGTGCACCCACCATGCCAAATTAAATGGAAGATCTTCATAAAGGAAATAGTATTATAATCTTAAATACAAGATGAAAGGTGGTAATAAAGCAACAAAATAACCATGTCCTAAAGGACTAGGTTTATATAATTCTCAGTAAAGAAAATTATTCTATTTAGGTATACAATAAATGTTTTTGGACAGTTACAAAGCATTCTCTACAATCTGGTAAAGAACCAATACCTGATCTTCTCAAGGTTGTATATACTATTCTAGTACAGGGTCATGCATACACTTATTAAAAATCAAAGGTTTCCA
>PVIY010055592.1:0-13665 GCA_004026745.1 Myrmecophaga tridactyla | reverse complement strand
CCAAGGGCTGTATAAAACCCAATTTAAAAGCACAAAATCTCCTTTCTAAGCTCTCTTACCATTTTAAGAGTCATTGATTCTATCATTTAGTTAAGATCTTTAACAAGGAAATAAATGTAAGTACAACGGAATAGTATCTTCTCATGCCACCCCATCTTCTTACTGGAAAAGGTGGCTCTGGTGATTGCCAAAAACAATTGAATTAAGCTCACAGATAAAGTACCAAGTTGTCTCTGAAGTTACAGGAATGCTCAGCCCCTGAGCGTTCCCCTCAACCTGCTGCCTGAGACTCCCCCTGGGACAATTTCCCTGAGGAGGGAAAGGCTGTTTGCCAGATGGATTAGCAAAAAATAGTAAATATAAATTAGATGTAGCTTAAACTATCTCTACACTCCCTTTTAGAGATGAGGTGATTTTGTGAATTTTCCATGTAGATAAAGAAATTCAAAAGTAAGGAAGTTGGTCTGATTAATTATTCTTCTCCTTTGCCATGGAATTGATAGGATATCTGCTATTTCCTCCATGAGAGAGACTCCTGGTTCAATTTGCTCAAAAACAAGGTCGCTCACCTTCCCACTGTACCTTCCTTGCCTTTTATATTCCTGATCTCAGTAAGTATCATTATTCTCTACCCACACATCTAAAAGTTAAATGAAGCGCAAAAGGAAGGGAAAAAGCAAAGATCTGATAAGCTGAGGTTTAAGATGGTGCAATACTTACAAACTATCGCAAGGTGGCAGTGTCGTCTCAATGATAAATTATTTCTGGCCTGCCAGCGGTGGGGGCGGTGCCTTTTGGAAGAGTCTGGAAGTCTCCTGGCATGGTCCTGTGGTGAGTTATTGATTCCTGCGGAATCTTTGACAAGCTTTCCTTTGCTAACTCTTGGTATGGAAGCCCGAGGTCCATCTCTAACATAAATGATGACGAAATTCTGCATCTCGCATATTCGAGAGAAACAGAATTGCATACCCATAGGCCGAAGGGCTCTCAGTAGGCTCCATAAAACGCCCCTTTTCTTTGCCTCTAGAGCAACCATTGAAAGTCTAGACCTCGGAATGCTTCCTGGGCACAGGATTTGAGCTCGGAGTCTGCGTCTGTACTTCAGCTCCTTCATCAGACAGGTGGGGGTGTAAAACCTTTTGCTAAGGCAACTTGTGAGGGCACACCGCAAACTGCGGGCTGCCGGACAGGAGGGTGCGGCTCTTATGCGTTTTGTGGTACTCTCAGGGACCTGCCAGCCTCAAGATGCTCCAACTCCATTGCACGTAGAGGCACCCCAGGCAGGTGCAAAACTAAATGGCATTTGGTGATGGGGATGGGGGTGGGGGCATGTTTCTAAGATACCAAGTAGTGAAAAAGTACCAGGTAAGTAACCTCCCGAGTCTTCACTGTCCTCTTGGTTGAAGGAACTTGCTGCTCCTCTCTCAGACTGTCCCCTTGGCTGCAACACTGCACACCTGCTCTCCCTCTGTCGTCCCAGCCCTCCCACAAAGGGCCTTCTTTGAGTCTCTGCTCAGTGTCCCTCACACAGCTGCCCGCCCCGCTGCAGCTATCGCAAGTCCTTCTGTGTGAGTGGCAGCTTGGGAAGTACTTAGGTTTGGGTGTTAGAAAGACTTGGACTGGACGTAAATCCAGGATTTGCCACCTACTCAGTGCATGACCTGGAGCCGGTTCTTTTCTTCATCATCCCTTTGGTTTCACTCCCACCAAAATGAACTCATTGGGGTGGCATAAAGTACCCGGGAAACACATTGCTCTATAAATATTGGATTCCCTCCGTTGGGGACCTCATCACTACTCCTTGCTGTCCTCCCCATTTTATTTATTAGTCACTCAATAAAGGAATGCATAGAATTATGATTGAATGCCAATTACCGGCTACAATGTTTCACATCTACTATCTCATTTCCTCTCCACAACATCCTCAAAAGCATCATTCTCAAACTCCTCTGCACATTTCAATCACCTAAGCCCTGTGCTTTTCCGGTGCAGGCACTGCATGTCCAGGGTGCTATAGAGCAGAACTTGCTTCTCAAACTAAGATGAACGTAAATCACCTGCGGATCTTAAATGCAGACTCGGATTCAACACGTCTGGGGCTGGCGGAGGCACTGCGTGTCTACCAGCCCCCAGGTGAACCACTGCTGCCGAAGTTGTGTGTTTGGCCAACGCAGATCCTAGCTGCTTCTCCTTTGCGCCTACCAGCGGACTGGGGGATTCATCCAGTCTCTCCCACCTGCCAGCTGGGATTCAGGCCAATGTTTCAAGGTGTGTAATTGGATGCCTGCGAATCACGGAGCTCGGTGCTAGGTCTCCGGTCGCCACCAGGTGGCGCGCTGGGAACGCCTCCCGAGGGGATTTCCTCTTACAGAGCCGCAGCAAAACTTCATTGAACCCACGTGTGAGTCTGGGTCTAATAGGAAGCAGGAGGCTTTCAGGCTTGTCGCAATAAGCAAGTAAACGCGTAAAAAGGATCATTACGAATCGGGATCAGGGACAAGATAGGAAGTAACCGGGAGAGTTGATGAGGAAGGGTTTCTCGGTGGAGGTGATATTTGAGCTGAGACTTAAAGGGTGAGAAACAGTCAGGATGCAATGCAAGGGGAAAGCATTGGAGGAAGAGGCCCCAGGGCGGGACTTCATGGGCTGCTTAAAGAACTTAAAGAGGCAGGAGTCTGGAGCAAAGAAGTCGAAGAGAAGCCGTGGGAGGTGGCAGGGCCCGTGTCCCACGGGTTGGGGTGCAGGTAAGGAAAGGGGTTGGGTTTTATTTTAAAAACAAGTGAAAGCCTTTGAAAGCTTTCTTTCAGGAAAATAACCAGATAAGATTTCTATTTTTAACACACCTCTCTGGCTGCTGTGGGGAGACTAGATAGGAGGCGCCAGCAGTGGGATGGGAAGGTGAAAAAGGAGCTGTGACAATAGCCCAGGCAACAGATGCCTCTGCCTTGAGTGAGGCTGGCTGTAGTGATAGTGATGAGAAGTGAATAGACTTGATATGTGGTTTTAGGGATGCATTTGACAGGACTTGCTGGTGGTTTGAAAAACTTTATCAGTTTGGATGCTTTTTTTTTTGAGGTGACAGAAAACCCAACATTAACTGGCTCAAAAAATAATAATAATAAGGGAAGAAAATATATCATCTGATTGAGATATGACATAAGATGCCCCAGGGTCCTGATCCCCCACATAATTTTTGAACAACTAGCAAAATTTGGCAGAGCCATCTTCCTCAAAATTCCAGGAAACAGTGAAAGGGTTGCAATAACTAGGCAAGTGCCAAATCAAGAAAACGCAGCTTTAAAAATGGTAGGAGAGTGTGCATGGGTGGTTCAGTGGTAGAATGCCCGCCTTTCATGTGGGAGACCCTGGTTCGAATCCCAGACCGTGCACCTCCTCCCCACCCCCGAAAAAAAAAAAAGGTGGTGAAGTCCATAGCAAACTTGCTGGGCCTTCCACCATACCCTCCCGGTTGAGTTGTGGAGCTGGCCTGCATCTCCCACTGGGGATTCCCAGCCCTGTTCCAGAGGCAGAGGAGGACCCCCCATGCACATCCTTGGGTGCCTGTATGTCTATCTGTGGGTAGCAGCTTGAAGGATTGAACCAGTACTTGTGTCTCTGGTTCACCCTCCCAGAATTTGCAGTGCAGGCAGAAGCAGTTTGTGGATATCTAAAGCAGTGTAAGAAACAATTAAGTCAAAGTATCCTGGGGCAAAGGCTTACCCTAACTGACACCCATCTATCACCCAGAGTGTAAGAGCCTGAGTTTCCCAGTCCTCTTGATTCCAAATCTAGCCCCAAACCCAGCAGATCCAAGCCTCTGTGGTAAGATAAATCTATCTTGGATACAAGATTTCTGCAAACAAAGATATCTGATAACTCAAGAAAGCAAATGCTAAGGTCTTTTTTCAGGTGCTGTGGGAGTGAGGTGGAAAGAACCCTGGATTCCCGATGGGAATGGAATAAGGATCTTGGAGTCCCAGCTTTGCTGCTCCCTTCCTGTGTTTCAGGGTTGGATCAACACATTTTTCCAAGCCAGTTTCCTTCATCTATCTAAAAAGGGATTTGGATTAGATCAGGAGTTGTCAAACCTTCAGATGAAAAACAGACAAACAAAAAAAAAACTGGAGCATTTTCTTTGAGCAAAATCACACTGGGAATTGTAAATAAATTGGAGAGGTCCCAGTATAAATTCTTCTATCAAATGTTTAAGGTGAGGGTGGGGAGAGGCCCCATCCTTCCACAGGGAGTGAAGACAGAAGACCACCCTCCTGGGTGGGGGGCTGGGGACCCCTCTGCTTTGTTCTCTCGTTCTAAGTGCATCCTGGGGCTGCCTACCTTCCCCCACCTTTCAGCTCCCACTGCTCCAGGAAGGGCAGCCCCACAGTACCTCCACCCGCAGCTGTCAGTTGTCCGGGCAGCATTGCTCCATCCTGGGTGAGTGCCACAGGCAGCAGTTATTTTCTGTCCAGAGCCCTGCAGTCCACACCCCCTGTGGACGGAGGCTGTGCTCACTCTGATTGTCCTGCCTGGTTTTCAAAGAGGGTCTTTGTGATGCTTAGACATCAGAGCATTACAGACAGCATTGTTCGTCTGCTGCTCTTGGCAGATGCATTTGCCAAACCGTGGCTCAGTCGAAACAGGAAGTACTTCAAGGACTCCCTGGGAGTGGGGAACACAAGGAGAAGAGAAGTTCCTTTTTACGAAGCAGCAGTGCCAGACGCTGTGCATGTGTTATCTCAGCTCATCCTCAGGACAGCACCGTGACCACAATAAGCATTATTATCTGCATTTCATACATGGGAAAACTGCGGCTCTGGACAGTTATGTGACCTACCTAAGGACAAGCTTTTAGGAAGTGGGGTAGATCTGTGTAGATACAAATGCAAATATTGTTTCCCTGGGATTTTCCAGGATTAAGAGGAAAAGCCATAGCACCCCAGTTTGTGTGTTACAAACTTTCTCAATGGTTGTCTTCTTTGGGATTCAATCACTCATTCCTTGAACCACAACCTGGAATTACCAAACTCCTGGTCCTGGCTCTGTCCTAGAGGGGGAGGGTAAGGAGGCAATGAAGGTACCGCCCCTTCTTTCTAGGGGTGCTCATGAAGCAGGGTAATAAGGCAGGTCAGGTCTTGCTATGTGTTACAAGTGCTATAATAGAGGTTAATTCAAAGCGCTATGGGGTGTCAGCAGAAATGATACAGTAAGGAAAAATCCTCCCCTACAAAACAGCAACGAGAGCACTGTTAAAAATTGTCAAAATCAACATTTTCATAAGCCTGGAAATTAACCAAAGACTTGTAACAATCTGGAAAATGTTTATTCAAGAAAAATGGCTGACAACTTGGCAAGTGAACTCGCTGCCCTCCCCTCCTACGTCAGACATGACTCCCAAGGATGTAAATCTCCCTGGCAACACAGGACAGAGCTCCTGGGAGTCACAGGGACCTGGCATCAAAGGATTGAGAAAGCTGTACTGATGAAAAGGGGAAAGAGAGAAATGAGACAAAATAAAGTGTCAGTGGCTGAGAGATTTCAAACAGAGACGAGAGGTTATCCTGGAGGTTATTCTTATGCATTGTATAGCTATCCCTTTTTAGTTTATGGTGTACTGGAGTGGCTAGGGAAGTACCTGCAACTGTTAAACTGTGTTCCAGTAGCCTTGATTCTTGAAGAAGACTGTATAACTATATAGCTTTTACATGTGACTGTGTGATAGTGAAAGCCTTGTGGTTCATGCTCCTTTTATCCAGGGTATGGCCAGATGAATTTAAAAAAAAAAAAAGGATAAAAAGTAAATAAATACTAGGAGGAGATAAAGGGTAAAAAATTGGGTTGATTGTGGATCAATGAGAGGGTGGAGTAAGGGGTATGGGATGTATGAGTTCTCTTTTTTTCTTTTAATTTCTTTTTCTGGAGTGATGCAAGCGTTCTAAAAATCCTCATGGTGATGAATACACAACTATGTGATGATATTGTGAGCCACTGATTGTATAATATGGTTGGACATATGGGTATGGATATTTCTCAAAAAATTATTTTTTGAAAAAGATTATAAATATATTTTATGTTTTAGCTCTTTTGTTTTCTGATTGAAAAAAACAACTGTATAAAGTGTAACTATAAATCTATATTGATGGGTGTCCCATGTATAAAGAGGCAATTTGTATCACAATAATAGCACAAAGGATTGGGGAGGAAATGGAGCTCTAAAGAGGCAAGTTTTTGTAAAGTACTAAAATTAAATAGGTGTTCCTATGAAGCAGATTTTTATAACTTAGGATGTTAATTGTAATCACCACAGCAACCACTAAGAGAATAACTTTTAAAATTTAGTAAAAGAGATGACAGTGGAATTTAAATCGTACAATAGAAATTTTGATGTAACTCAAAACAAGACAGTAATGGAGGAAGAAGGGGCAAAACATAAATTAAGCATATAGAAGAATAGCAACATGGCAGCTATAATTCTAAATTATCAGCAATCATATCAAAAGTAAATACATTAGGGGCGGCTGCCGTGGCTCAGCAGGCAGACCTCCGACCTGCCGTGCTGGAGGTCTGGAGTTCGATCCCTGGTGCCTCCTGCCCATAGCAAATTAAAAAAAAAAAAAAAAAAAAAAAAGTAAATACATTAGGGTACATAAGTGGTTCCGTGGTAGAATACTCACCTTCCACGTGGGAGACCCGGGTTAGATTCCCAGACCATGCACCAAAAAAAAAAGGTATATGCATTAAATGTTCAAATTAAAAGGCAGGAAGTGGCAGAGTGGATGAAAAATATAATCCAACTATATGCTGTCTGTAAGAGACACACTTTAGATAGAAAGACACTGCTAGGTTGAAGGTAAAATGATGGAAAAAGATATGCTCATGCAAGCAGTAAGCAAACTAGAATGAAGTGGCTCTACTAAACCAGGCAAAATAGACTTTAGAACAAAATTTACTAGAGATAAACAAAATCATTTTATAATGATAAAAGATAAAGCAAATATAAACCCGTATCCACCAAATAATGGATGCTAAAAATAGACAGAGCAAAACCTGGCAGAATTGAGAGAGAAATGGACAATTCAAAAGCGGTGGCTGGAGACTTCAGTACCCCCACTTTTACTAATCGAAAGAACACTAGATAGAAATTTAACGAAGAAATAGAAGGCATTGAAAAATGCCAACTGGACTTACCAGACATCCGTAGATTATGCCACAAACAATAGCAGAACTTCTCTGCTGCACGTGGAACATTCTCCAAAACAAACCTTATGTTATGCCATAAAACAAGGATTTTAAAAGAACTGAAGTCATATAAAATATGTTCTCCGACCACAATGGAATGAAATTAGAAATCAATAACAGAAGGAAATTTGGGAAATTCACACATGTGGAAATTAAACAATGTACTCCTAAATAACCAATGTGTCAAAGGAGAAAGCACAATGGGAAATTATAGAATTTGTACTAGAAATAGAAAATACTGAGATGAATAAATGCAAAAACAAAGTATCACCAAATTTATTGTGTACAGTGAAAGCTGAGCTCAGAGGGAATTTATAACTATAAATACGTATATTAAAGAAGAAATAAGATCTCAAATCAATAACGTAATCTTTCACATTAAGAAACCAGGCAGGAATAGCAAGTTAAACCCGTATCAAGTAGGAGGATAGAAATAATAAAGAGGGGAAATAAATGAAACTAATAATAGAAAAGGGAAAAAGAAACAAAGCCAAAAGTTAATTCTTTGAAAAGATCAAAAAAATTGACATAACTTTGCCTAGACTGGCCAAGAAAAATAGAAGATTCAGATTGCTAAAGTATGGAATGAAAGAGGGGGCATTACTACCAAATATACAGAAATAAAAAGATTATAAGGAAATATTATGAGCAGCTATATGCCAATAATTTAGATAATCTATATGAAATGGGAAAAAATTTTAGATTAAAATTAAATCTTGGATTAAAAATTTTTTAACCAAAACTGATTAAATAGGAAATGGAAAAAGAACAAGCAAAGAAATTAAACTAGTAATCAAACCCTCAAAGAAAATCCCAGGCCCACATGGCTTCACTAGTGAATTCCACAAGTGTTTAAAGAATGAACACTACTCCTTCACAAACTCTTCCAAAAATAAAAAAGAATGAACACTTCCTAACTCAATCCATGAATCCAAAATTACCCTTATACCAAAACCATACAAGATATCACAAGAAAAGAAAACTTCAAACCAATATTCCTTATGCAGATAGATACAAAAATCCTCAGCAAAATACTAGCAAACTAATTCAGCAACATTTAAGAAAGGTTATACAGCATGACTGAGTGGGATTTATCCCAGGAATACAAGGTTGGATTTGTCTCAGGAATGCAACATATGAAAATCAAGTGATAAACCATATTTATAAAATAAAAGACAAAACACACAATAATCTTATTGGAAACAGAAAAAACATTTGACAAAATCTAAGACCTCCTCATTAAAAAAAATAATAATCCAGCAACCTAGGAAAAGAAGGGAACTTCCTTAAATTGAAAAGGGTATCTGTGAAAGACTCATATCTAACATTATACTTAATGATGAAAGGTTGAAACTTCTCTACCTAAGATCAGGAAGAAGACAAAGATGTCTGCTCTCCCTGCTTCTCTTCAACATTGCCCTGTTGGTTTTAGATAGGGAAAGTGAATAAAAGGTATCTGAATTACAAAGGAAGAAGTGAACGATCTCTGTTTGCAGACAACATGATCTGTACATAGGAAATCCACACACAAAAAATTGATCAAAGGAATTAAGTTTGCAGGATAGAACATTAAGAACAAATATCAATTGTGTTTTGTACACTAGCAGTGAGTAATCCAAAATGAAATCCAAAAATGAAATATCAAAAGTAAAAAATTACTTAGGGATAAATTTATCCAAAGTACTATAATATTTGTACACTGGAAACTACAAAATATTATTGAAAGAAATTGAAGAAGACTTAAATAACTGGAAAGACGCCCCATGACCATGGATTGGAAGACTTAATATTAAGAAGACAATATTCCCCAAATTGACGTGTAGATTCAACACAGTGTCTATCAAAATCCAAAAAAACCTTTTTGGAGATATCGGCAAGCTGTTCCTAAAATCCAGATGAAATGCATAGGACCCAAAACCAATGAGATCATGAAAAAGAATAATTTGGATGACTCACACTTTCCAATTTCAAAATTTAATACAAAGCTACAATAATCATGACTGTGTGGTACTGGCATAAGGATAAATATATAGATAGATAGAGTAGAATTGAAAGTCCAGAACTAAATCCTTACATTGTTGGTCAATTGATTTTTGACAGGCGTGTCAAGACAATTCAATGAGAGAAAGAATAGTCTTTTCAACAACTGGTTATCCAAATACAAAAGAATGAAGTTGGATCCCTACCCAATTCCATATACAAAAAATTAACACACGGTGGGTCAAAGACCTAATTATAAAAGGTAAAACTCTTAGAAGAAAAAATAGGCATATATCTTCGTAGCCTTGGATTAGGCTATGGTATCTTAAAAAGAACACCAAAAGCACATGCAACAATAACAAAAATAAATGAATTGAACTTCAAAACCGTAGTGGTTTGAAAATGTTTGTACTCCCCCCAAAAAACATGTTCTTAAATCTAATCCACTCCTGTAGAAGTAAACCCATTATAAGGAGGAGCTTGATGAGGCTACTTCAGGTAAGGTGTGACCCACCTGAATCAGAACGGGTCTTAATTCTCTTACTGGAGTCCTTTGTAAGAGAATGGAACTCAGACACAGATGGAGAAAGTCATGGAAGCAAGAAGCTGAAATCAATGAGCAGTTCTGGGGCTGCAAGTCTGAAGTCAAGCCATTAGCAGGACCATGCTCCCTCTGAAAGAAGGGAGAGACCACCGGATGCTGCCATGTGCTTTGCCATGTGGTAAAGGAGCCAAGGATTAGTCTTTGGGGGGAAAAAAAGCATCACCTTGTTGATGGACATTCTCATGGTCTCAAATTGTAAACTAATACATTCCCATTACTTACAGCCAACCCATTTCATGGTATCTGCTTTGAGCAGCCTAGGAAAGTAAAACAAAAATTGAAAAACTTTTGTGTTTCAAAAAACATTATTGGGGTAAGATGGTGGCTTCTTGACGTGTGGAATTTAGTTCATCCTCCAGTTCGTGCTCCAGAGTAGATAGTAAATAGCCAGGAACAGTACGCAACAACTGCTGGGGCTAGATCAGTGACCAGACACACAGCGTACACCAGTCTGGACAAGCTGGACTGGCTGAGACCCCACACAGAATTGTAAGTCCCCCAAGCTGTGGATACTGGCACCCCCGGGTGCTGCAGGTGGAAAGGAAACAGACTTCACTACCAGCAGGGACTTAGTTCAAAGCTCCACTTGCGGAATTAATTGACAAATTCTGACTACTGGAAATAGGCCCCCAGCACAGAGAAACCTGCAATAAGCGTTAAAGGTACTAGGAGTTTTGCCCCAGCAGAGAGGGAGCGGGGCGGACAGAAAAAAAAGCAAAAAACAAAAACAACAAGGCTTTTTGAGTCAGAAAGCATAAAATACTGCAAAAGGGCAGGCCCAGGGTTCCTGGAAGATGGTGGAATAGGATATATCAAGTTCACCCCTGCTCCAAGGAACAGCTAGAGAAGGGAGAGGAGGGAGACTGAGATGGCAATTCCAGAGTGTAAGTGACACAGAAGTGTCTTCTACATAACTTAGGGAGACCCTAGTTACAAAAGCTGAAGAATTGAGAAGCAGAAAACTGGAGACTGTCCAACTGGTACAAACAGCCTAACGTGCCCCTTTCCAAACGGAAGCCCAGAACCCTCATGAGTGCTCAGACAGGGAGGCCGGGACTAGGAACCCTGTACCTGTGTCCCCCATGCCGCGCCCTGCTCCTGCACTCCAAGGTCTGCCTTAGCTGCAGCATACACCCACGGCTGCACGGCACCTCTGCAACTCCACATCAACCCCATGCTCAAAGGCACCAGTGTCGCATCCCCAACCTGCATTTATACCCGTGCTGCAATGCATCACCGCACTGCTGTTCCCCACCCTGTGCTCCGTGTCCTGCTCCACATCCATCCCGCCAATACAAAGCTGTAGACTACGGAAGAAAATCAACTTCCAAAGTAACCCTATCAAGATATTTACATGCCATGAATACAATAGAAGATCACTCAGCATATCATGATGCAGACAGATATAGCCCAGCCTGATGGCCAAATTAAAACACTAGAGCTGACATAGACTTTGTTTATATAACTAATCAAAGATGTTTATATAACTCTACTAAATAAAATAAATGGGAGGCTAATGATATAAAGAAGATCAAGAGGATACTGGAAGAGCATAAAGAGGAATTTGAAATAATAAATAGAAAAATAGCAGGTGTCACAGAAATTAAAGATGTTGTAGACCAAATAAAAATATATACTTGAGACACACAACAGCAGATTTGAAGAGGCAGAAGAAAGAATAAGCAGACTAGAGGACAGGACAACTGATTTTGAACACTCAAAATGGCAAATGGCAAAAAAGATGGAAAAATTAGAATTGGATCTCAGGGAAATGATGGACAAAACAAAGCACACAAATATAAGAATCATAGGTGTCCCAGAAGTAGAAGAGAAGAGTAAAGGGCTAGGAAGATTAATTGAGGATATAATGGGGGAAAACTTCCCAACCTTTATAAAGGACATGAATATGCAAATTAAAGAAGCTCAACGAACTCCAAATAGAATAAATCCAAATGGGCCTTCCCCAAGATACATACTAAACAGTCTGTCAAATTTTGAAGAGGAGCAGAAAATCCTGAAAGTGATAAGAGAAAAAAATTCACTCCATATAAGGAAAACCACTTTCAGACTACTCAACTGGTACCGTGGAGGTGAGAAGGCAGTGGTAAGATATATTTAAGATCCTGAAAGAGAAAGATTTCCAGCCAAGAATTCTGTACCCAGCCAAACTGTCCTTCAAAACTGAGAGACAGGGTGGTGTGACCGTGGCTTAGTGGCAGAAGTCTGACCTACCATGACGGAGACCTGGGTTCAATTCCCAGTGCCTGCCCATGCAAAAAAGAAAGGAAGGAAGGGAGGGAGGGAGGAAAAGAAAACTGAGGGAGAGATTAAAATTTTCACAGACAAACAAATCCTGAAAGAATCTGCCAACAAGAGACTGGCCTGACAAGAAATACTAAAGGGAGTTCTGCCAGTTGAAAAAAAAGACAGGAGAAGGAGGTCCACAGGAGGGCACAGAATTGAAGAGTATGAGTAAGGGTAACTTAAAGGATAAAAAGAGATACAGGGAAAAAGAATATATAGGTCTGACAAACAAAATCCAAAGGGTAAGATGGTGACTTCAAGAAACACATTTTCACTAATAACTTTGAATGTTAATAGACTAAACATACCAATTAAAAGACAGATTGGCAGAATGGATTAAGAATATAATCCAGGGCAGGCAACAGTGGCTCAGTGGCAGAGTTCTCATCTGCCATGCCGGAGAAGACCTGGGCTTGATTCCTGGTGCCTACCCATGCAAAAAATAATAATAATATAATCTATATGCTGCTTAGAGGAGACTCATCTTTGACACAAGGATAAAAATAGATTGAAAGTGAAAGGATGGAAAAAGATGTTCCATGCAAGTTGTAACCAAAAGAAAGCAGGAGTAGCTATCATAATATCAGACAAAATAGACTCTAAATTTAAAGACATCATAAGAGACAAAGAAGGACACTATATAGTAACAAAAAGGACAATTCACCAAGAAGAAATAACAATCATAAAAGTTTATGTTCCCAATCAAGGGGCTCCAAAGTGCATGAGACAGACATTGGCAAAACTGAAGGGAATGATAGATGTTTCAACAATAATAGTAGGAGACTTAAATAACTACTCTCCACTATAGATAGAACAACCAGACAGAGGAACAACAAGGAAATAGAGAGGTTAAACAACTTGATAAGTGAATTGGACCTAACATATATATATGTCATTACACCCCAAAGCACCAGGATATACATTCTTCTCAGGATATACATTCTTCTCTAGTGCTCATGGAAAATTTTCCAGGATAGATCATATGCTGGGACACAAAATAGGTCTTTATAAATTTAAAAACATCAAGACTGAACAAGCACCTTCTCTGATCACAATGGAATAAGGCTGAATATCAATAACCACCAAAGAATGAGTACTTTCACAAATACATGGTGTGTTAGTTAGATTCAATTGTCAACTTGGCCAGGTGAGCATACCTAGTCTTGTTGTTGCGGACATAAGCCAATGGTACGTGAACCTCATTTGTTGCTAATTACATCTGCAGTCGGCTAGGAGGTGTGTCTGCTGCAATGAGTGATGTTTAACTTAATTGGCTGGTGCTTAAATGAGAGATCGCAACGTAGCACAGCTAAGCAGCTCGGCATTCCTCATCTCAACACTAGCAGCTCAGCCCAGGCCTTTGGAGATGCAGAAAGAAGTCACCCCGGGGAAAGATGTTGGAACCCAGGGGCCTGGAGAGAAGACCAGCAGAGACCATCCTGTGCCTTCCACGTAAGAAAGAACCTCAGTGGAAAGTTAGCTGCCTTTCCTCTGAAGAACCAACAAAATAAATCCCCTTTTATTAAAAGCCAATCCATCTC
>PVIY010055591.1:0-13664 GCA_004026745.1 Myrmecophaga tridactyla | reverse complement strand
AAAACGGGACGCTGGTCTCCGCTGGGTTCAGTGCCGTTCTGCATCTGGACAGTCGCTGCCTCTGTTAGCCCAAAGTCTTTACTGGGCTTCGGTGTCTTGTTCAAAGGTCCCAGAGATGTGACGATCTCCTCTGCCTTTCAGATCTCCATATTCCCACCCAGGGACGTGGAACTGAACCCCGAGAGTGTGCAGCTCTGGAGCGTGGCCCTTCCCCACCGCACGGGAGGTTTGGGGAATAGAAAACATCCGGCAGTGTCGCAGGTTCTGTGGAAGCACCAGCCCGGGTGGGGTGCAGAGGGCGTTTTGGGGAGGAAGCAGGATTGGACAAGGGGGCCGTCAGACTGTGACCCAAGAGGAGGAGTCCTGGGTGGAAGGAGGCGGCTTGCTCGGTGGCTGGCAGGAGAAGAGCCCTGGCCTGAACAAAGCCGGGAGGCTGACGCTGGAGGCTGTCAGCTGAGCCACTCTGTTCCTTGGAGGATCTGAGCGGAGCGCCTTGGGGTCTGCCGCGGCATGCGACATACACCCCATTTTCAGATTTTTCTTCTTTTTTTTAACCATCCTTGATGCCCTACTTTTGAAACTGCAGGCAGGAAGAGCCGGTTCGCGGATGTATTGTAGCTTCTGGCTAGGGGAGATAACTGAGTACAGCAGATTAACTTGTAATTAATATGTTAACGGAGGGATTTATAGCGTTGCTGTAACCAGATACCTTCCTCGTGCACAGCCAGTTTGTTTAGCTTATTTCTATTCATTTACTTGTTATCTTATGTTAATTGAGCAATTCATAACAACTCCAGCTGATGTCTGTCCATTCCCAAGGGCTTCTCAGGCCCAGCTTGCACCTCCCTATTAGCCGTAGCTGAAACAACCAGTCAGTATCTGCCAATGCCACTATCTCCACCTCCCTTTGGTTTATCCCATAAAAACCCTAAACTCTTTAGACTCCGAAGGAATTGAGCCTTTTCCTCCTGTCTGCTTACTTGGCAGCCCTGTAATAAACTCTTCTGAAAATCCCGATGTCATAGCTCTGACATCTGTGCGTGTTAACAGTTTCGTGACCACGGAGGGACAGATGGTCTCAGGACGCTGTAATACTTGTTAATATTGTTAAACTTATTGTTATTTTTAAATAATCATGGGAAATGTTAATAGTACCTCTGACTGCAATCCTTTAAAATGCGTTCTCGGTAATTGGTCTACGTTTAGTTCAATGAAAAAGAAAAAAGATTATATTCTTTTATAACACAACTTGGCCCCAATATAAATTAGAATCTGGGGGACGCTGGAAATGAATTTTAAATTATAATACTATCCTACAACTAAATTTATGTTGTAAAAGGGAAGAGAAGTGAGGCAAAGTCATATAAGTTCAGTCTTTTACGTCTTTGTAGCAGAATTAGAATGTGCAGAAAAGGTGCAAAGTTATAGTTCAAACTGCTGAGTTTTATATGTCTGTGTTTCTATGTTTTTGTGTATGACTTTCTATTTGTGTGTTTGCTCGATGTATGTTTTCCTACTTCTGGATGGTAATGCTAAATTAACAAATTAAAATTCTTAGGAGAGCTCTATGCAAGTTGCTTAAAAATAAAAATGAACTTATATATAAATTAGTACTCTTGGAGTCCCAGAAGTTAGGGAAGCCAGGCTTCTAGTGCTCTTTGAACTCCTCCTTCCTTCTGTGTCCTAGCTTAGCCTAGCTCCCCTTTTATAATGGTATTTTCCAAATCCTACTGAACACTCAGTGGGTTTTGAAAAAATCCAGTCTTATATCAGATTTATGAACCTGAATACTCAGACCTTCACCTGAGAAAGGTCTGAGAAAAAGACATCCTCCCAAACTAAATAAGCCCCAGTAAACCCACTGGGCACCAGACTTCTGACCATTAGTACTTGTAATTACTGTAACCAACTCGGCATTAGAAAGAAACCACCTAGAACTTTCGAAAGGCAGACCCCCACCCCCATGCTCTTTGCACTCTAAGAAAGCAAAATGCCTTTCAAACTAACTGCTAGGGCTGCCCCAAGGAAATGTCAGAGACTTTTAAAGACTGTTCCAACCTATTTAGCTACATGCTTTCTGTCTCACCTGTCCCTGCCTTTGGCCTTGCAGAATATAGAGTCCTAGTTTTTCTTTGATGGCTGAAACTTTACATGCCTTATTTAAAGCTAGGTGGATTAAGCCCCTTATCTAGGAGGAACAGACCAGTCTGGCCAGCTGTGGGGGAAGGGCTGGCTGCAGAAAGCTGGGAGAGGTCTAGGTTTGATATAAAGTTCTTTCACTGGGCCTGGGATTGGGGATGATGGACACAGAGGGAAGGGTTGCAGAATAAGCCATGTTTTTTGCATGGTTTATGCTGTCAGTTGGACTCCTTAGTTGCTGTGACGTTCTAAGGAAATTCCCCAATTTGGAATTAGTATTTTTCTAATAAAACCTTTGCAACAGTAGCCACAGAAGACAAATTATTATTAAAAACATTATACCCTTGGAAAGGGGGTAATTGAATAAAATCCAATTGCTAAATTTCAAAAGGTCCGATAGGTAAAGGAAAATATTCTTGAGAACTATGAAAAGGTTTTCCTGGATTATGCTTGAGACAAATTAAACAATTATAGTTTATTTTCCAGAGCCTGATAGACAGTATCCTTTTTGTTTGTTTGTTTCTGTATGCTGTATGGCGGGGTCACATTTCATTATTTTTCCAAATGAGTATCCTGTTATTGCAGCACCATTTGTTGAATTTTTGTTTGTTTTCTTGTTGGTTTATTTCATTTGTCTGGGAAGTGCATGGGCCGGGAATTGAACCCTGGTCTGCCACATGGCAGGTGAGAATTCTACCACTGAACTACCCTTGCAGCCCAGTATACTTCTGAAGTTGTTTGTAATTTTAGGATATTATGAAAACATAGAGTTTTTTTAACTTCCAGTGGAGGAAAAATATAAAAACATTTCTTGCATTAAAATAGAGGGGTATGGGCCATGGTGGCTCAGCAGGCAAGAATGCTCGCCTGCCATGCCACAGGACTCGGGTTCGGTTTCCGGTGCCTGCCCATGTTAAAAAAAAAAAAATAGAGGGGTATGTGGGCTGTGTAGCAGTCATACATTAATATTCTTCATCAATGGTAACAAATGTTCCTCCAATACTAGGGGTCAAAATATGGGGGATAAAAGGTATGGAGAGTTTTAGGTTTTCTTTTTTATGTCTTTTTTTTTTTGAATAATGAAAATGTTCTGAAATCAATTGTGATGATGATAGTGTGAGCCATTGATTGTATAGCTTGGACAGATTACATGGTGTGTGAATATATTTCAATAAAATTTGCATTAAAAAATTGCCAGATGACCAAAGGTTTTAGCTATAATTAAAGTTCATGGTCCTACTTAGGCAAATATGGAGGAGAACACTGGTAACCACGAGGTAAATACAGCTGCAAAAAATGCAGCAACAGAGTCTAGGCCTTTTCCTATTTCTGTGATAACTTTTAAACCAAACAACTCTATTGGAAATATTTTTTTTGAACTCTAAAAACTTCCTTTAATCCACAACTATTAACAATAACAACAATCACAAAAATAATATAGATGTCAGTGAGTTAACACTAAAATGACTTTTCTTGGAGACTTTTCAGATTGCCATGGTGTTACATTATGGAAATATTTTTTTTGAAAATAATTAAAAATGCTGGCTGCTTTTATAAGGCTGCAATTAAATCATGGCTTTAAACAAGTCCTCTCTACTTACCTCTAGAAAGTTGTTTCATAAATTATCCATGATATCTCTAACTGGAATATTGATAAAATGGTAAACTGAGGAAAGCAATATTTCTGAAAACTATCCCCTAAAATAACATGTCCTCTAAACTATCATTGCTAAATGCAATCCAGCATACAATTTCATTCTACTTAGGTATGTTCTCCCTAAATTTATACAGGTTTACAGATACAATAAGGTAGCATTATATCTATTAGATCTTAAGATGATAAAAAAATATAAAATTGTTTTTAACAAAATTGAATTATTATTTTAACAAACTTTATTTTAAGGATAATTGTGTTCTATAGGATGTTTGGATACAGTTTCGAAGATCTTTTTGGTAACTTAAGGTATACGGGAAGGTAAAGTATACAGGATGTGCTTTACTAAGAAAAAGAATGTAGTTTTGTTCTAAAGTAAAACGGCCAGTTTTCACAGAATGAAAAGAGAGTGTAGGACAAAGCCTGGGTGGATACAAGAAGTTGTAAAGGGATTTTATTTGTCCTGTTCAATGCTGAATAAGATTTAATAAGCTTGTTTATAATATCTTTAGAGCTTTTGTATCAAACTGTGTTTTTATGCAAAACTGGAATTTGATTTTCTGTCTAATAAAATTTTCTCAGTTTATTGGTCTGTTCCTGGTGAGAGGTTATAAAAAGGTTTTCTTAACCATCTGAGTATCCTGCCTAGAAGACAAAGATTCTATGTCATAGCAGACATTAATATTTATGTTCTATTTAGTTATGTTAATATAAATATAGAACATTGTATAGAACATTAATGTTATGTTCTATAATAGTTATGTTCACCTTACCATCCTTTATTGTTTTGGAAGACAAGTGTTCTCACTTTTAGAGGAACTAAATCTTTTCTTGGAGTCACATTGACTCCTATTTCACTCTTTTATTGTCACTTTGATTAAATAGAGAACCAAATATTGTTTCACAGTGACCTCTGTACCAAACCCAACAACTTTTAACATTTTGCCTTCTGTTCTAGTTCGCTAGCTGCCGGAATGCAACACACCAGAGACAGATTGGCTTTTAATAAAAGGGGATTTATTTTGTTAGTTCTTCAGAGGAAAGACCGCTAACTTTCCACTGAGGTTCTTTCTTAATTGGGAAGGCACAGGATGGTCTCTGCTGGCCTTCTCTCCAGGCCCCTGGGTTCCAACAACTTTCCCCGGGGTGACTTCTTTCTGCATCTCCAAAGGCCTGGGCTCAGCTGCGGGTGCTGAGATGAGGTATGCTGAGCTGCTTGGGCTGTGCTATGTTGAGTCTCTCATTTAAGCACCAGCCAATTAAGTCAGACGTCATTCATTGCAGCAGGCACGCCTCCTAGCCGACTGCAGATGTAAATTGGCAACAGATGAGGTTCAGGTACCATTGGCTCAAGCCCACAGCAACAGAACTAGGTGCCTTCACCTGGCCAAGTTGACAACTGAATGTAACTACCACACCTTCCCAAAACCAAACCCTAAATAATATCTTTTTATTTCAAAGTATTGCAAAGAATTTATTCTTTCACCTTGTAAGAAGTGAGGTGCTAAAAATAGTTAAGTTCATTTGATATAGAATGAGTTGCATGAAAAGTATTATAAAAATTAAAAGGGATTTTCTAATCTTTCATTGATTAAATTTTTATATTTCAGATGTTCAGATAAATATATTTTAATTGTATAAAGCTCCTAGAGACAATGTTTTCATTGTCCCTATTATATCCTGATGGTGATCTGTATGATATTAGACAAAAGTATAGTATGGTCAGTCGTGGTTTTAGTTAAAAAAAAAAAAAGTTATGTGTCCCAGAAACAATCAAATTTCCTTGTCAGTTACAATGTTTGGCCCTGATGGGCTTCTCTGAAAATGTGTATGGTCAGCTACAGGTCAGAACTTCATTTGTCAACAAAAATGGACTTCTAAAGAGAAGCAATGGAATTATGTTCTACCAATTAACTAACATAGCCCTGGTAAAAGCGTAAAGGTAAGACAGGAAAAATTTCCACTATGGTCTGTGGTTAGTAACTTCGATATAAATTAATTGTCAAATGTTTTTGTTTCTAAAAATAACTTTGTTTTTAAAAATTCTCAAAAGAATTATGGCCTAGATTGTAAGGTCTGCAGCAGTCACATTTGTTCCTGGGCTTTAGTTATTATTTCTAAATTTTACAGTGCTTTGCTCTTTATGTGTGACCCAGTAACTCCCTGGAACTCTGGGTGTCTTTGTGACATCTGAGACTCAGAGTTGGTGTTCCCCAGCTCTGGAGGTGCTGATGAAGCGTGATTGCTCCATACAGCCATTACTGAAGAAGCTAAAAAGATCAGACTTCAATTAGGGAAGTGAATGGGGCTAATCTGGTTATAACTAAGGCAAATTCGAATACAGGGTACAGGGTGATATTATCTACATCTAAAACTTTAATTTCAACTTGAAACAAAGAGAGAAGAGATTCATTTTATCCAAAATTTAAATTTTCTGTAGCACGCTACCTGATTTAACCTGTCTAGTCATTTTATTTGCACAGCCTAACTCAGCTTTATCCAACATGGAACCTAGAATAGGAGATGAAATCCTAGTATT
The DNA here is from genome assembly GCA_004026745.1 of Myrmecophaga tridactyla. Classification (NCBI taxonomy): domain Eukaryota; kingdom Metazoa; phylum Chordata; class Mammalia; order Pilosa; family Myrmecophagidae; genus Myrmecophaga; species Myrmecophaga tridactyla. The sequence continues at coordinate 7,332 of PVIY010055591.1, read as the reverse complement.
CTGTACACAGTCCTATTTTCCTCTCCTTCATGCTAGTTTGCTTTCTAGGGGTTGCAGACCAGGCCTCGTTCCTTAGATCCCCTCCTGGGCAGTTGGTGCCCAAATGCCAGCTAATGCCCTGCTGCAGGGCTAAAGGTATGAGGGTTGCCTGGGTGGGAGACTCGGACACGGGCAGAAAGGAGGGCCATCGGGGGAGGCAGGCAGGACCAGCCGTTGAGTTCACCAGGAGAGGCTATGTTAGGGGGCCAAGAGATGGAGGCCCTTGGGATGTGGGGAGTGAGAAAGGTGGAAGAACGTGGTATCGACAAGACCCAGAAGGATAAACAAGGAAGGCACTAGCCTTGGTTTTCCCGTTCTCTAGACCACCCATCCCTCCTCTCCACTTCTAAAATCCCATTTCTCCTTCAAGATGAGCTCAAATGCCACCTCTCCAGGAAGCCACCCCTAGTTGCCTGGTCAGCATTCAGTCCCTCTAGCCTGGCTTCCCCCCCATCTCCCCACCCCCATGTTTCTGCTTACATGTCTCTCTTGACCCTGCCATTCACTCTCTACTTTTAGAGGCAGTTGCTTCTGGTTTGTCTTGCACAATAAATAGCAGCCCCCTTAGTACAAGGACAGTGTCTTTAAAGTTTTTGGTCCCCACAATGTTTGTGAGTTGAATGATCTCAAGAATTCGTCCGTAACCCCATCCCAATCCAGATGGCAGGCTGAAGTGCTCCAGGGCTCCATCCTCCCACAGGAGCTTCGAATTGGCACTAACATCCTTCTCAACACTCCACAAAACAGTTAAAGGATGGCAGTAATAGGACAAGAGCCGTATCAAGAAAAGGGAACCTAAAATCGGTAGGATCTCCTGGCTCCTTAGCTGGCTGCTCCAGCACCCCTCACCAGCTGGGGATGGAGCTGGCCTGTGCAACCAGTGCAGATCCCCGGTCTGGGTTCCGGAGGAAGCTGAGTAGCCTTGTGCGCATACCGGGAGCATGTATACTAGGCTGTCTGGCGGTGACCTCAGGGACCCACCATCCCAGAAATTGCCCTGTGTGTGGAAGGCAGCTCAAAGACCTCTCCTACAGAACCCTGTGGGAGAGCAGACAAGTTGTGCTGCCTGGGGCAGGGGATTGCTGGGTGGAGGACATTCAATAGCTAGCCAGCAGGAACTGTTTCCTAAGGAAGGGGGTGGGGGCATTCCTATCTGTAGGGCCACATGTCCATGTCCAAAACAAGGTGCATGCACAGAAGGGATCAGGGAGGTCCCTTGCTTTGGCCTGGAGCTCATCTCCACACTCACTGGATGGATAAGCCCTGAAGGCCAGCACTGGCACAGTTCAAACTGCACAGGCTGGGAAAGGTGCTTGCTTTTTTTCTTCTTCTTCTTCTTCCTCTTCTTCCTCTTCTTGTTAGCTCCTGGCATTCAAGGAAAACCAAATCCTAACCCTCACTGGATACAAGCTTAAGGAACAAATAATTTCAGTGATTACACTGAAAAATCAAAACGTAAAGGTTTCAGCAAAAGGTTACAAAACATAAAAAGAAACAGGAAGCAATGGCCCAGGCAAAGGAGAAAATTAAAGCATTAGAAACCATCAGTGAGGAGGAGCAAACCTGGGACTTACCAGACAAAGACTTTTTAAAAATGGTTCTAAATATGCTCAAAGAACTAAAGGAAAATATGGATAAAGAAGTAAAGGAAATCAGGAAAACAACAGATGAACACAAAGGGAATAGCAATAGAGAGATGGAAATTATGAAAAGGAAGCAAACAGAGCTAAAGACCTTAGTGACAGAAATTAAAAATTCCCTAAAGGTGTTCAACAGTGGGATGGAGCTGGCAAAAGAAGGAGTGAGAGAGCTTGAACATAAGGCAATTGGAACATCCAGTCTGAGGAGCAGAGAGACTGGAGAAAAGTGAATAGTGTCTGAGGAAGCTGCGGGACACCATCAAGTGTACCAATATACATATTGTGGGAGTCCCAGTAGAAGACAGAATATTCAAGGAAATAAGGGCTGAAAACTTTCTAAATTTAATGAAATACATCAATATACACATCCAAGGCACATAATGAACTCCAAATAGAGTAAACCCAAGGAGATCCATACCATACTACGTTATAATCACACTGCCAAATGCCAATGATAGAGAATTCTGAAAGCCACAGAGAGAAGAAACTTGTCTCATACAAGGAAGCCTCAGAAAGATTAAGTGCCGAGTTCTCATTGAAAGTGATGAAGGCAAGAAGGCAGTGGGAAGACATCTAAAGAGCTGAAAGCAAAAACTTGCCAACCAAGAATTCCATCTGGCAGAACTCTTTCTAAAAATGAAGGTGGGATTAAGACATTCCCAGATAAACTAAAGCTGAGGAAATTCATCACCACTAGACTGGCCCTACAAGAAATGATAAAGGGAGTTCTGCAGGTTGAAAGGAAAAGACACTAGACAATTGACTGAAACCACATGGAGAAATAAAAGTCTCTGGTAAAGAAAACGATGTGGATAAATATAAATACCAGTACTATTGTAATTTTGGTGTATAACTCCACTTTTTACTTCCTACAAGATCTAAAAAGACAAATTCATAAAATGTAGTAATAAATCAATGGTTTTGGACTCATAATGTATAAATGTGTAATGTGACAAAAAGCACATAAAACTGGGGGTGGGTGGGGTATAGGAAAATAATGTATGTATGCTATTGAAGTTAAGTTGGTAGCAAAACAAATGAGACAAAAAATAAAAACAAAAAAAAGAAAAAACAAACAAATGAGATTGTTATAGCTTCGGGTGTAAATTTAAAACCCAGGGGAACCACAGAGACAGTATCAGAGAATATTAAAATTCACAGAGACAGAAAGAAAAGTACAGGTACCAGGCAGGGGCGGGGGAATGGGGTTAATGCGAAGTAAATATAGGGTTTCTCTTTGGAGTGAAGGGAAAGTCTGGTAATGGATGGTGTGAGGGTAACATAACATCTGAATGTGAAAAATCCCAATGAAAGGTGTGCTTGGGGGTGGTTGAGATGGGAAAGTTTGTGTTGTATGTCTGCTACCACAACTAAAGAAAAAGAATGAGCCCCTGGAGACAGAATGACAGCTGGCTGCAGTGTGTGGCCTTGGACGGATCTGAACATGGAGGAGAGATCCATGTTTGTGTCCCAAAATGTTCATTTTGGGGAACACTTTGGGACACACGAGAAAACGGAATATAGGCTGTAAGCTTTGTATCTGTGCTGAACTTCCTGAACTTGATAACGGCCCTTAAGGTGGTCACGAAGGGAGTATTCTCATTCGTAGGAAATGCACACGGTGGTATTTTGTGTTCAAGCATATAGATAAGATAGGTAGGTAGATAAATAGATGACTGATAGGTAGATAATAGAATGATATGGCAAAGGTGGCAAAATGTTAAAAATGTGTGGATTTGGGTATCTGGTCGTTGGGGGCATGTTGGAGTTCTCTGTATGGGGTTTGTATCATTTTTGCAACTGTCCTGTAAGTTTGAAATTATTTCAAAATAATAAGTTTTGTTTAGAAAAGTATCCATCAAGAGAAAGAGTGCTCCATGCCGCGTGGGTGCTTGGTTCGGTCAGCCAGCCGACAAGTGCTTACTGAGCATCTGCTATGCACCAGCCTGGCCACTGGCACCACAACCTTGAACAACACAACAAAAACGCTCAACCAACACTTTAGCGATGTCTCTGTTTTCCCCAGATGCACATCAGCGCAGGCGGAGAAGTTCCCAGAGAAGAGCAGTGCAGACCTTGGTTCATCGTGGCCTCCCTTGTTGCGTTGACGTTGGAGGTGGGCGGTCATCAGCTAGCCACCAGGTGGCCCTCCACGTTCAAGGAGACAAAAGACTTTGGCTGGTTTTCCAGACCCTGGGCCTGCGGACGCAGGATTTGATCTCAGCAGCCCAGAGCCTCAGGCAGCTGCAGACCACCCTTAGGGGGACACAAGCAAGGAGGTCACCTAATAAAGTGTCTTCTCTCTGCTGAAGGGCGAGCAGGAAACATTATATCCCGCTGGACTTTTACTTGTCCTAATGGTGGTAATTTGGTAATTTATCTCATTGCTTTTGTATCTATTCCCAAAATTGGATTGTAGTTTGATCTGGGACACCCCTGGGTTCTTTGGGCCACAGCTTCTCCGTCTGTAGAATGGAAATTTTGGATGGATGGTGTGTGCGGTTCTGGGGTTCAGAGTTTTTCTTGGTGGAGGAACCCCTGTCATACTAATCCATAAATTTCCCTGGGTCTTGCAGATCTGGAGAATCCGATGACAGTCATGAACCTTCTCTCCACGCACTGCCAGGCTCAGCAGTCTGCAGCGTTTCAGGAGGTCCACAGAGCCCTGAGGCCACCCGCGGTCGCCGGGATGCAGGTCCGCCTTGCCCCCTGACCTGTGCCCTCCCCACACCCCCACCCCACCCCCACTCAGGGAGTCTTGCCTGGCCAAGTGCCTCAGCCTCTGAGGAACAGTTCAAAGATGAACCTGCTTCAAGTCAGAGGCTTTTGTTTGCACCAAGAGAGACGTAAGAAACGGCACACATCGCTGATGTCAGAGACTTGCACTGTGACCCTTTGGTCCTTAGTGTGATGGAAAAGTATTTAGTTTTCAGGTGTCATGAGACTCCCCCCAAAAGACGTGTTCAAGGATGTTCATAACAGCTTTATTTATAATAGCCTGAAACTGGAAATATGATGGTTTTCCATCAATAGGAGAATGGATAAACAATCTGTACTAATTCCTGCAATGAAATACTAATCAGCAATAAAAAGAACGTACTCCTGATACCACATCCTTATGCTGAGTGAAGGAAGGCTTACCAAATGCATACTGTATGATTCCAATAATGTAAAGTTCTAGAACAGGAAAACTTATGCACATTGGGAAAATAATCACAACAGGGTTAACAGTCTTTAACTCGTAGGGGTTTGGGAACGCCCATAGGTGTGTTTGTTTTAAATCTCAGCACTCAGGCAATGCAAGCATAGCTTGCTGGTAGAATTCTCACCTGCCCTGCAGGAGACCCGGGTTTGATTCCCGGAGCCTGCACCGGACCAGAAAAAAAAAGAGAGAGAGAGAGAAATTTAAAACTGAGCACTCAAGCTATTTGCACTTCATTGTATTGAAATTATAATTAAAATGAAAAAGTGTAAAATATTGAAGTCCAGGTAATGACATACATCCTGGGTTATTTAGGGGGAAGTTTACAGATGTCTGCAGCTTTCTCTGAAATGAGTCAGAGGTGGCTGATGGGTGGATGGGGGTATGTACAGATGCCTGGCAAGTGATCAAGCAAGTAAATTCAAATGGTAATAACAGACTCAATGTTGGGGGAATTTCAGTGATCCCTGTAAAGTTCTTTCTGTGCTCCATTAGGTTAAAATTTTTCAGAATTAAATTCTGGGGAAAAAAAACATTTCTCTGTGCTTATAGCTGTTCATCTGCTTTGGTGGAGGGAAAAAAACCACTAAATGAGGCTGTGAGCACCGAGCATGGGTTTCTCTCTCTCTCTCTCTCTCTCAATTCTCTTGCAGATCCAGCACCTCCGAAGGGGCTCACTGGGGTTCTGAGTTTTGTTCCAAGGTCTTAGCGGCATCGTCCCCGGGCTCCTGCCCTGTGTGCTGGTCACATGCCCAGCCTCCGTCCACCTGCCTCCTGCCTCATTTGGGATTGAAGGGGGTCTGGGTCTGAGGTCGCTCTCTCCCTTCGTCTGGGGTCTCTCCCCTCGTCTGGGGTCTCTCTTTCTCCTGGGTGTGCTGTGCACGGGGTGCCCTCTCACACCCTCCCTTCTTCCCCTTGTCAGCCGGAGAGCCTGGAGCTTTCTGAGATTTCCATGGTATTTGTTAGGGTCACGAGCTCCAGAGGTTGCTCATTTTAGTGATTCTGGCCCCGTTGTCACTGCTATGAGCCTGCCAATTTTGTTTTTTCCTTCCTGACCCGACCCTCTCTTTATGGTGGGGAGGGGGAGCCCCGGGATAGCAGGACGGCACTTTAGGCGTGGGGACTAGGGGTGTGGGGTAGGAGGGTGGGCCTGGGGGTGTGGGGGCAGGGGCTGGGGGCTGGGGGACGTGGGGGCTGGGGGAGGGGCAGGGGGGTGGCAAAGGATGGCAGAAGGAGCAAGAGCAGGGGAGCCTCCCCCCTGGCCAGACCCCTGCCCACCCCAGGCTGTGGGGCTCCTATGCCCGCCCCTCCCACTGGCCAATCCCGGCCTGGGGCCCCGAGGTGTCGCATGGGCCTCCGGAGCTGTCCTGCTGGTGCCACCTGTGGGATGCCGCGGGGAGAAGATGGCACAGGTGCCCTGATCCCAGAGTTTGTTGTTTCCCACAGGCGTTGATGCTGGCTGCCCTGTCCATACATAAGTAAATAAATACACGTTCTAGGGGAGAGCATGGCCCTTTGACGTCTGCTGCCCATAGTGTCGGAGATGAGCTGACTGTCTTAGGAAAAAAATTAGGAAGGAGATTTAAGAATGCAAGAAATAAAGCACTGTATCTCAGCGGTTGACTCTTACTTACTGAGAGATAGGAAATGCTGTGGGTTTCATTCTTGTAAATTATTCACGTTAGTTCCAACTGTCAGTGGACTTCTTGCCCACTGAGTGAGTAATGAGTGCATTAACGAGAACTGCAAAGTAGGTTTTACTCAGAGAACCTGAACCCTCTCTATGACCCCAAAGGCCTTTCCATGAAGTAATCTCTGGGTGGTAGGCAAGAGATCAGAGTGAAAGGGTCCAGAAACATTTACTGTTTTCTTTCTGCGAGTGCTGCTTCACCATAACCGAGTCACCCGAGACCCCCAGTCCTTCCCCTCCACAGTCAGGCTCAAGTCCCCAGGAATGAAAACGATCTGGAGTCCCCAATGTCCACATCCTGTGAGGTGTAATCAAGTCGCTTGGGTGCTCGGCGAACTGAATTTGAGGTCTCACCTGTCCATGGCCCTCATCTGTGTCTCAGGTGTGTCGATTAGATTCCCTCGGCCTCTCATCACTGACAATGACTGTTTTTCTTCTCTTGACCGAGCTGCCATTCTTGTTCCTTCCCTGCCTAAACCTGCCCAAACCTGCCCCTCCCCCGTCCTGAGTACCTTGAAACCAACTTTGCAGGGGTGGGACTGCAGAAGAAAACAGGTTCGACTGCAGGGGAGAGAAAAAAGGAAAACACAGCTGCAGACACTAACGACTCTCAGTATCAGTCCTGCCCCCCAACCTCCCCCCTCCCCTTTCCCATTCACTCCAGGTACCCAAAGGCCTGAGAAACTCCCAAGTAGGCAGTGCCTCGCCCCCTCCTCCTTTCGCCTCGCCCTTACAGACTCTACACAGCATAACTGCACAAA